>QNGE01000222.1:103147-160888 GCA_008508345.1 Paragonimus westermani | reverse complement strand
TTGTGTGTGGGCTGAGATACTGCCAGGACGCCCAGACCTAGACAGGAGAACGATTAGGGTTCTCAACCAAAGCCTTTGGCTCAATAGCCTGTACCGCAAGGCAGCGGGTGGGTGGCGGTGTACCAGAGATGGTACGTTTTTCAGGAAGAGATGCCAACCATCTTCCAACCCCCAACCTGGAGGACCAGGAGACTGTGGTTTGTCAGACCTCTACCTGCTGGCCTGCCTGGTATGAGTAACTCTGTCCAGTTTAGCCCAAAAGGTCATCGAAATGCGCAAGCCGTCACACCACGTCAAGGTCTAGTCTCACCGTGACGGCCACTGTAGAGTAAGACGGTCCCAATCGTTATTACTGAGTTTTTCGAGTCAACAGATTTTTGATATTACCTGTAAACTCTACCCCATAAAGCCATCATCGATGAGGTGGTACCACCTGGTAAATCATGAACTAATGAAGTGACTGGTAGATCGTCCAACCATGGTCTTTACAGAAAAGAGTCGATAACATGGGGCCACCAACATTGTTTCGAAATTAAGCTTCATAAAATGACCGTACATATAGTATTCGTCAGGTGATCAATTTTACTGAGAGAATTATGAGCACATGGGTTGATCACACCAACCTTGAAACAGTCAGCAGACTTGAAACACAGAAACACTCCTAACATAACCAGCGTTCACTCTAGAGAAACTCATAAATTCGTCTCATTTCACCTGGCAGGTCTTCATCAACTTAGCCCAATATTATGACAGAAATCATTGTAAGCCCAACAGACTTATTTTACCATGCCTTCATACTCAAACTGCGTATTCTTTTCTGAGTTTAAGTTACTGGACCCAAACTTACAGATTTCCCAAATATACCTCGGTAGACTAGCTTGTTGTTCACACATCCGCCCACTCGATACCAACTGAGATGATGTTAGTCGCACTGTTCACTACTGAAATACCCCCTTCCACTGAAGCAAATAACTGACAGTTTGTGTATACTGGAGGTGCTTATTCTTGCTTTATCAGCAACTACTTAACACTAATCGCCAAAGAAGTCGACCTTCTCATTGGAACAGTTGAATCATTGCCCGTACATGTTTCGGTTAATCACATCATGATATACAAGCATTCAACATTAGAGCAATACTGTATTCACAACGGAACACTTTTCCAAGCGCAACGCTCAATGTTCGGTGAGATTCCTCCGAATGTCTGCAGCCCAGTTAGTTATGGAACTGAACGACATCACCGCGTAACACGTCTGCAGCTCAAGTTCACGTAGTCGAATGAATGAGTTGACTAAACGTTACAACCATGAAACGTGGATTTGTATCATGCTGAGTAAAACCGAAATCGACATACGAAGTGGCAAACATAGACTTTCCTAGGTGATCAAGGATTCATTAGTCAAGTAAAAAAGCGGAACCTACTAATATAACTAGCATAACAGAAATGTTACAGACGACGAAGCAGAAAACACGTGAAGATTGGACGTCGTCTAAATGGAAAGCCGACATTGACGATGAATCCATTCAAAAATGAATCTATCCATAACATTCGTCGACTTACACTGGTCAGCAAAACTTTAGTGTTTCAGAGACTCTTTGGTAAAACCCACTCTTCATCCGTTAATTGTATAACGTCAGCTTCTCACATTAATATTCTATGATGTACGACGCGCGTTGATACAGAATCACTGGGAAAATGATCCAGTTCAGTCATCTTCATTGTTCCTGATCAGCTCTGAAAAACAGCCGTGTATCGAGCGGTGGATTGTTGCCTCGCTTTACAGTACGCCTCTACTTTGAGGCTCTAAGAGGCATGACCCAACAAGGAAGTAAGAGAGTTGAAAAATGCAACTGTTTTCATAGCATACTACTTGCAAGATAAGGAATAAGTAAAGCCACAACCGGTTATCAATCTTGTTCTAATGAGGACTATTTTGGTGAACAGCGCATAAACTGTTACAAAATTTTGTCATGTCTATCGGATACTGCACGATCGCTTGTGCTACAGAAGAGGGTTGATTTGAATGTCACAATTCATAGACAACTACACAAGAATAAGAGTTGGTCTACAATAAAAGTCCATCGGAGGCAGAATACATGATACACTTATTTCTGATTCTCGTTACTCCTGTATTCAAATGCCACATCAAACTTCCGAGTGGTGCAGTAATTTTTACCGATGGCAAGGATGAACAAGATAGTCCTTGTTCTGAGGCACTGTTCTGAGCCCTGTGTATTATTAAAACATCAACAGTTCACATAGTTGCAATAGTATATTGCTATTCAAGTATTGCCACAAAATACGAAATCTTACAGGGATAACTTTTGTATGAAGACTCTCATTCGGTTTGTCGGACAGGGTTGCGTTCGGATGTACCAAAAACACAATAATTATGGTGTCTACGAATTACCGCAGCAAGCTAATTTGATTGCCGTGTTCAGGCTAAAGTAAGCTATGTTAGAAGATAAGTGAACTATCCAAGAGTGCTTCGTCTAGAAAGTAAGCTGAGTTACTGAGACTGTGGCGCGATGGCAACCGCTACCAGGTTAGTGGGTGAACAAAACGTTTAACAACACAGAAGGAATCGTTGAAGCGTTGAGTCGAAAGTCTCGCCGTGGACTGCCTCCGTCACTCAAGCAAACAATTGTCATGCGTGAATGATTCTAAGGAGGAACTCAAATTGAACGTGTCCACAAAGTTAGGCAAATTTATATGCAAATAATCGTATTACACCGGTACCCCATAATAATGAAACAACTTCGATATAAGGACGGGCTTACTTGGCCATTTTCACCCTCATCGTGATCAACAGCTGCAAGTCGTCCGTTCACCTGAGTGAACCGTGGTTGATTTTCCGACACAGTGAAAGGGCCTTTCTCGACAAATTCTGGCTGGTTGTCATTTCTGTCAAGCACAGTGACGTGAACGGTCGCCGAAACTGTATAAACCAACGAATCCACCGAATGTGTGTTGAGTGTTTGCTGCAGTTTATTCACCTGTCCCAATGTTCCCGTTTCACCACCTTCGTCACAAACCACCGAAGAGCTGTTAAGCCCACCGTCTGAAATGCACACAGTAAATGTGATGCGTTCTGCTTTCTCTCGATCTAACACGCTGGAAAGTCGTGCAGTCGATAACGTCTCCCAGATTGTCTCACCTAATGTGGTGATCGAGCCTGTGTTGGAGTCTACCTTGAAGTACTGCCTTCCCTGAGCGCTTAATTCGTAGTGTAACTGAGCACTGTAATCTTGGTCCCGAGCCACTACCTATAAGACCATGGGAGAACAAAATCATAGATTAACAGTCTAAATAAATTCGCATGGACCACTGAAGTATATCAGGATGATTTACACGAACAAGAAGAAAACCAAGCAGGTGAGACTGCCATAAGTTTTGCTAGTTGTGACTCCTACAGAAGAAAACCGATTAAACTGGCAAACGGAAAAAGATGCAATGCAAGTAGGACGGAATTCCGGGCTCAGCGAATGTAAGTCGTTAACCACAACCTTAGCATGATTAGTAACAGAAACTGTGCTAATCAGAACTCTTTAAATGCCCTTCGAAGTGGGAAAATTAAGTGTCGGAAGTGCGGCAACATGATATAGCAACACAGAAAATTCAACTGTTTTCAGTTATCATGAAACCTTTCATAAGTTGCGAGTCATCTGATGGAGAATTCATTCCGATACACTTCATCCTAAGATTAAATGTTGGGGGAAAAATTAGACTCCAATCTACGCGTGCGCACAAAGACCTTCATTGAAATTGTCTTGCTGACTTCGCGTGTAAAACTGTGCAACATAGAGCACCATTCAGTAACCTGTATTCCGACTTTCATGCAAGCTCTTTCCGGATGGCTGTGTTTCAGTATCTTATGACCTAACATGTTTGAAGAACTGTCGATGAGCTGCTCTCGACTGTTTCGTTAGGTCAATATAAGCATAAATTCATACCACAACGATCTCCACAACAACGCGTTCCCAATGTATTTTCATTGCAGACTTCTTCAACGACATCAATTGATGCTGCCACCTCGAATGCACAAAACTTAATGTTTCAGAACCTATTAGTATCATACTGATATGGGTCAGAATTAAGAAGACGATCACTCGTTTTGGCCGAAGGAGTACTGAAAAACTACACACCGATTATGTCACCGACCAATTCACAAACATTTCATATAGTACAAGTAGCCCAGTGAATGTGAGCTCCAGTTCACAATGCAAAGGAAGCCTATTCCAATTCTATTTCGAACAGACCCCCCGCCAATCAAGAAGGAAAACATCGATTTTGGCACGTCAATTTAAGAATCAACACCGTTAGATTGTTGGTCATCACACTAGAATAACATTGAAAAGGGGGTTGCACACGAGCACTTTACGGTCCGGTAAGCCCTCCTTTCCAGGAGGTCTTGTGGAGGAACACTGTTTGGATGCAGTCCGCTCGAGCGAGTGCACTATGTATTCACCATAACTATTCACTATCACCATCATCAGAGCAGATTGATTACAAAAATACCCAGAAAAGAACAGCACGTTACACTAGTAGATGTTTATCGCCAGGACCATTCATACTGCCTGCACATTTCCACCAAATCGGATTGTGAAGGGGTTGTCTGGAAGAACAAAGTACACGTGTACACGTGAATGAGGATTGAACGGGGGCGCAGAACCACCTTCGACAGCGAATGAGTGACCGAATCTACCATACGATCACAAATACGTAATGTCGTCCATATCAACAGTGTGGAAATGTCACAATTGTTACCCTAACGAAGTCCTCATTAGGCGAATTAGCTTGTGTAGAAGGGGCTGAAGTATTGGGCAAAAGCACATGGGCAGAGCGAGTGTGCCATATCGAACATTCTGAACACCTGCCAAGTAGAAAGCATTAGGCAGGCCTGTGACGGGGGGCAATTCCTACAGTTCCCGTGATTCGGATTGAAGGTAACGAAAGCCCGTCAAACAGCCGCAAATATATCGCACAAACTCGTTGAAGGAAGTATAGGAGAGAAGATTGATCTCAGGCTACCTTGGATTAAATGCTCACATCAGTAATTACGCAATACTCTTTACCGACAAAAGACGGTAATTCAGAACTGGTGGTCACCAGAAAATGATTTTAATTAAACTGCGATATAAAAATTCACTGCCGTGGAAAGAAAACTGTGGGAATTCGTCTCAAAGTAACACCTGTTCGTGAACTCAGGCAATGACACCCACTTCACCTTTTGAAAATTCAACTCAAATGACAGAACAGTAAGTGTGAGGTGGCGACGTTAGCGGTGGTGTGCATATCAAAGATTGTGTAAAGAAATGTAAGCCAGTGAGCGAAAGAGAACAGAGGAGAAATCCCACTAAACAAAGCCTGGTGTCAAATGGAATTATGAATGCATGCACGCGTGCGCGCATCAAGATCGAAGGGGGCAATTGGACACAACAGATAACACAGTGGAACGGGGCGTAAGATGCGAGCAATTAAAAACTTAAGAATTCTGTGTCCACGTATGTGAAACGGAGTGGTTGGGTGCTTGAGCAAATGTCCAGAGGGCGCTGAATGAAACAGCTGTCCAGAATATTTGGTCGGCTAGCGCAGGAAGGCAGAGTTAACCGTATTAGTTCACCCATGAGAGAAAACGAATATCAAGTCCAACGAATTCCGTACGTGATACAAACGGGAAAGTTAGATTTTTCGAAAGGTCATTTGAGGTGGAGTTACTTACGATACTGAAAAACCCTCTGAAGAACACTGCTAAGACTTGTACTTACGATTTTAAGGTCATAAAATCGACGGCTTTCGAAACCACATGTAACAGTAATGTGTTTTTGCGAAAAAAAGTCCATAAGAGTAATCCGACGTTTGCGAAAAAACCCAACAACCCGGACGAAAAGCGGTTATCAGTGTGAGTTCTTCGGTGTGCTTAAAAGGAAATATTTCATGTTTCGTAACAGACTTGATAGATCGACGCACCTCGAAGATGACTGCTCATATAAGATTCGTGTAGACAAACATCTAACTACATTTGCATAATATGGATGGGACTGACGGCAGGGAACAGGATGCAGTTCGAGGTTCAAACCTCAGGGGAAAGTTGATCTCACCACAGCCATATACGCAAACATGGACAGAAATGGTTTGAAGCAGGTTGTACATGTCATTTTTAAACATGTTTCGTTTGTCATGTGAGATGGATATTTTTGATTGGCTGTGCCACGTATCACCCAACGAATACACGAGTAGAAACACGACTGTACAATATTCGTTGTAAGCATTATCAAACCCTCAGTTGTTTTTGCCTGTATCTGATTTCTATAAAATTATGCAAAATAAAAAATACTTTGTTCAAAGATTGATAATGATGAAATACGGAGCTTACACCAAAGAACCTCCATGTCTCAATTTAAACAATTAACATCAAAACGATTACTTCGTGTAGGTAAACAACCCAGCAGTAAACAAGGAGAAAATGGCATCTTTGTGATTTTTACTATCGTACTGTAGTATGTACTTTTATGTCACAGAGACTCCGGTCCCTTGATAGTGTCCACGCCATCGAACCCGATTAAACATCACCTATTCTGTGGTCTCTAGTCACAGACCCTGTGATTCAAGAAGAATTCAACCTAGAATACCTAAACTCATGAGGTCCACAGTCTATCAATTTGTAAGTGAAGTGAAATCTGTGTGAAAGGGACATAGAACACTGTGACGGTATTCCAATTGCTGACGTACACTCTGACGAGAGTGTGGAGAAAAAAGCAACAAGGTTGTCTGATCATTTTGCCAACAATCTCAGAACCCGATGATGATCTGGTTGCCGGTACACAATCGAACACAGTTATTGTGACCAAAATCAAGAGTGAAACGAAAAAGCTTCTCGTAGTACATTCGGACACAGTGAGTTCACGTGAATAAAAAATGATTAGCTTTTTACGAGTGAACGTAAAAAGATTCGTAAGTAGTCCAGCTTTGTAAAATATGCTTATCAGAATGCTTTCAACTCGATTTCACAAAAGAACACGAAGTAGCACGAATGGCGGGTGATAAACCCCGGAAGATTTTCAATTTCAAGCAGTTGGTATGAAACATACGCTATAAGGATTTGTACAGCACTGCTCGGCGATAGGCCAAAAGTGAGTCGACCAGACACATGATTCGAAAATCACGAATATTATGCAGTAAGTAGACGTTAGAGCTAGATTATACTGCAATGGACTAAGGTACATCACTACATTTGAGTTCGACAAGTCTCAGTGGTTACAACACCCTATAATCCACAGTACCGTCGTGTGTTCCAGTACGGGTTACGATACTGATTACTGTCTAACTTTAAGCGGCATGGCAGAATCCAGCTTACAGGTCACCTACTATGCTGAATAACAACAAACACCCTGTGGTTTCTCGCATACTTTATTTTAGTTAATCGTATTGTTTATCCTCCAGTTAAGTGACTGAATGTCTGTTGATCAACTGTAAACAACGTTCAGTTCAGTTACACGAACTTCAGTCAACTCGACTAAAGTAGATGGGACCAAAGATAAATCTCCACTGGGATTGTGTTGTCCGATTAGACACTACCCAAACTAAGTGGTAAAGTTTCACTAACCGATACAAATTTAGTTACCTCAAACGATTTGTATCAGGAGACTCAGAGAGAGTCAAAGGCTGGGAAACGGTACTATATCTTTCTTCTCCCATACACGATACACCTCGGTGAAACTAAGTCCTGAACGTTTAATCCCCAAGGTCTGTCACTAAACAAGCAGAGACTGTCGGGTGACAGACACAATGAACAAATGCCTCCGTGGGACAACCGTCGTAGGGGTGGGAAAACAAAAACTGAAAGGGTGAGTGTAAATGAGTAAACCTGGTCAATGACCGGAGAATATTGCTACGTTCCAAGGGAAAAGCCCCATTTTGATGGACAGACCGAACACCACGCTACATCAGCGACATGCCAGTTTTGTCACGACAGTTGAAAAACCCGAATTATGCATGCCACTCATCATTCGTGAAGTGATGAAAGGAACAATCTGATAGCAGTGTGGTTTACGTTCACCGTCATCAAGCTGACAGATGGAAAGCAGTGATTGTTGGTTTAAAATTGTGAAAGAGTTCTTTTGGTTTCACAAACAAGAGTAATTACTGGCTACTATAGTGAAGCTAGGGGAAGCTGTCTGGCCAAGTGGAAACAGTGAACGGCCAGGTAGGGAATGTTATGACATGTTCAAAACGAACAGTTCTTGCTAAGGCATTGATACTAAACAAAGAATTATAAGTTCACTACCATTCACAGTTGATCTTAGTTCTCCTATTCGGATAGACGCTTCACTCAGCTTCTTCCAAACACAGACATTAAACAAGAGCTTTCCTCTTGCTTGAGCTAATGAGCAACGCTATCATCGGAATTTGAATTCTGGTCTATGTTCTCATGCGGTAACAGTGTTTTTTACTACGCCATTTTGACACGATATTAGGCATGATTGACTTATGCACTATTCTTAGGCTTTACAAGGGAGAATCTCGAGTTTGGTGTCTTTTCCGAAAGGGTCGCCTAAAAAACCCATTAGAACGGGAATATTGCTTCCACCAAATACCCACTATTTATTTGCAAACAACAGCTTAGTAGACCATGTCTGAAAACCAGTATCGTATAGTAACATTCACCGAGATAAACATACCAAACTCTTAAACAAAGTTTATATCCACCAATAATAAGTTACTTTGGTTCCCGAATGTTTGGACTTTGATTCAATAAACACACATAACACACTTTTACACCACATGGGTTGTTGAACACAGAAAAAAGCAAGTCGGTAAGGTACTGGTCTTACCTCTATGAATTCACCACAGTTGTACTAGTTGCCAGACGATACACACGAAGCCTGGACCTGAACAAAGCTATTAAGTTTTTTTCTGAACCAAAGGATGAACGATTCCAGAATAAACTCCATATGCATTACAACGAACGTTTCACCGGTAACTATGTGTATTGTCGCTTAAGCCGAAAATGGCGACACCGTTGTGAAAATCGGGTTTTCCAATACTCCCAAGACACAGAGTAAACAGACATTTAGTCGAACTTGATTCGATGCTGCTTTAGAAACAGTAAGGAAGTTCGCAGGCACACTAATCGGTTAAAACACAATGTAGACCACCTATGTCCCCTACAAAAGATTAGTTGTTAATAAATGATGCACAGTTCATTTAAAACTCATTACTGCTAATAGGTTGTCGTAATATCACGAGAAAATAATTCCGATAATAGAAGATTCTAATGCAACCAGTTCCTTCGTTACCAGCACATGCATCATTGGCACTGCGAACATCTGCAGCATCGTATTTGACGATGCTATGCCCTTGGCTGACGCTCCCGATCAGCCATCATACAACTTAGAGAAAAGAGGCTATCCTGACTTAGGAAGAGAAGAGAGGGGATAAACTTTAAAAGCGACAAGTCAAGGTGTCTGTATTATGTGAACAGACAGTCAACTTGCTACTGTGATTAAGACGACATCAGCGTTACTATTTACGACTTGATTCGGGGTGGGGTTTGTAGGAGTCACGTGGGTTCTTATTTTTACTCGATACGTCTGGTGTTAAGTGTATAGTTCCCTTTCGCTGACTGGCAATCTTAGGCAAAATTGGCAGGTCGTACCGTATGGCACAACTAATTCAGATGGTAAGCATGAAACAGGCCCCCTATCATTTCAAAAACACGGTTATGTAACGTCACGTCAAAGCTCACAGCAGGACGAGCCTCAAATTCTATGGGGAAACTGTTAGTCTTCAGTCAGTTTTCCACTGACGCGAATCTGTTTCGACCATGAATGCAGCCTTTTACTACCCATCATTTGGTGGTAGCACATTTGTGGTAGCACAGTCCGTTAGAACAATAATCCGTCTTTGTTTTGTCCAGTGGCACCCACTGACACCTGCTAGTTCCCATCTCTGTGTTGTCTTCCAAGTGTTGAGAAATTTGTCAACCGCCAGATGTTATTGATCGTGAGCCGCGGTGACCAAAACGATTTGACCTGAAATGCGCGTAAACCTCAGTGTCAGCTAGTCTAGCTATGGTTATGGGAGTGTTGGGGCCGTTAGCTAGTGCGACCTGTATTTTGGGTCTGTTTTTGGGTAAGCCCTCATATTACGATTCCTGAGGCGACCTGGTACCCGGATTTTTTCTCCGGGCCCCCAACTGTGGGTCGATCGGTGGTTCCACTGCACCATTTTTAACCGCGCTACCATGGTCCGAACAACGGTCACTGCGGCATATCCTGCAACCGTCACCGTGTTCGCTGGGCTGAACGATAGTAGTCGGGTCGACCACACACAAACACACCGACACTACAACGGCGTTATCTGCTCACCTGCCCCGTGCGCAGTGCCGAGTGTCAGGCCCAATTTTTTCATCTCTAATCTAGGCTCCACTAGACCGGTGCAACCCACTTTGTTTGGAACATCAGGTCAATGTCCTGGTGTACCGTAGTTTTCGGAACCATGAGGCCGGTAACAAAACGAAGCTGGATCTACGTGATCTGCGGTCCAATCAAATTCAGGCTTTCTGCCACTCATGCGTAGAGGAGAGCTTGTGTTTCATTGAGGAATGAATTAATGAAACAATGAAAACGATAAATCGATCAAGTCCATCTCAGCCGTGGTAAATACCAGTAAAATGCACGTATCAAACGCCTGCGTGACGAACGATGTGCTGAGAATTCACTGAGATAATGGTGTTGATAGCAGGAGGAAGACAATATGAAGCGCTGAAAGTCGATACGACGCATAAATCGGGGCATGTACGAAGATTTTCTGCAATCTAAACGAACGAATCCATTCACGCCAGGAAGTCTGCCCATAGATAAATCACGAAAGGGTCAAGAATGGGGGCATTTAACGCCAGTAACAGTTAGGTTTAAATGCCAAAAAAACACGACGTTGTGATAGTTGGTAAACTAGTGGTACTTTGGTTACGACCAGACAACCAGATCATCCGGCTTGACTTGTAGACAAGCTACGGTCATAAGACCATGAAAACAGAGCGAATGAGACATGTAAGTAGTTGGTCTAATGAGCCCAGGACAGCCTATAAGAACACGACGCAGCGGGTACATCAGTTAACGCCTCGTTTTTACGCGGGTGAGTCTGCTGGCTTCTCGCGGGTTAGCGTTGACACCTGAATGAGGAAGTTGTAGAACTTTAAAACAGGATTTTCGGTGGACAATATTGTATAAACTGGTGATACCGTGTAATTCCCCCAGACAGTGGCGAACAGGGGACTTGTTGCAAACGAACAGCACTACCGTCATATGAAAGGAGAGAAGAACGATTACGCTGTACTGCAGTGTTACAAGAGAGAAATTAGAATATATGGTGATTGGGAAAGTGCATGCGGTCGCTACCTCATAACCGAAGATCGTTTGGTAACACCTTTAACAGAGTATCTCAGTGTACATCGTGTCAAATAGCAACGCAGATGGATAGTTGTGCAATGTAAGTCACGTGACCAGTAGTTCCTGATAGCTCTAGCGAACCACAGAAACAATTCACCCTAATTAGCCTTATCAGTGGTTATTTGGACAGTAAAAGAAGTTCGATTTAGGCAGACCACTATGCTGCTAGTTCATCCGATTTGGTTCAAGGTGAAAAACGCGTCTGAGATTCAATGGAATAACAGAGTGGACAGTAAAATGAGTTCATGTAAGCACCCCAGTCAATGTGCTGCAGTACGATCAGTACGACGGCGTGTATAGCGGGTTTCTTGATAACCAAATCGACTACAGATCTATCCAGAAGAGACAAAATTGTTGAATAACTGGGTACTGGAACATTTCTTGTCTGCGCCAGTTGATTGTTCAACTTCCAGAAACAATACGGTTTCAGTTTGTTGTCTGTTAGGTGAATTTGAATGTGTTTTGGATGGATGGACAAGTTACCAAACTTGACAGCAGAATATTCGTTAGAAGACAACTGTGAGGAAAGAACGTTGTTCCACCGAACAGTGCAGAACAGGAGTATTGGTTACAAAAGTGGGGCAATGACAATGATTAATGAGCTTAACGTAAAGAATGGTGATACAGCAGTACTGCGAACGAGAAACTGGAGCCCAATGTGATCAAAAATGTGCACACCTCCTCTGTTCTAAAGTTAACCGTTGTACACTACATGGTTTATGGTATATAGCGAACGACAAAGCGCAGATGACGCTTGAAGTGTTTCACGACTGGTTGAAAACACCCCAACTACAAACTGCTGGAAGAAAAAGGAAAGATATTGATGCCAGTAAATCACCACCTGCGCGAATTGCAGTAAACTTAAGCCTGTTTCATTGTCACCGAACACAACCTTCCAGCTGAAGTCTCCGGAAGTTGGAACCATACAAGGGTTCAAGGTAAGATATGGAGAGTATTCTGTATACGGGATCTTCAGAAACTGACAATAACGAAGCATTGAAAAGTTCTCTGTTTTCATGAAGACCTTCTGTTACGGCTAGCAACCATTCAGTGTGCAGTCTCGCTCTCACACGATACCATTCGCCACACTGATAACTGCACCTTTTCCCCTTGGTTACAGATTGTAGGGGCTCCGTTTTGCTGAGCATAGACTATACTGCTCGCCTAATGTGCGGCAGTTCGTCTACCGTAACCAACATTTCGCCTCTACAATTTGGACTCGTTTGAATTGCCTTCTGAATAATTGTATGGCCACTAACCTATAAAGCAGACGGCGGTTGAAACCGACTTTGCACTTGTTTACTGGTTTAACTCACCCAGAGAACCTCGGTGCCAGGACCTGTCTTTTTTTATCCTGGCTGGAGGAATCTAAGGTGGACATTACGTAATAGCCGGAGCAATTTATCGGACTGAAAATTCATGGTTGAATATTTCATGCGTTATGGAATAAGATGATTAGAGAAGTATGGCCTATCTGTATTTAAGTCTTCAGTAGTAGTTGCAGATAATCGTCAATCCCTGTCCAACGTGGATAAAGACATCAAAGGTATCTTACCTAACCAAGAGAGATTCGAACAATCTTCCCTGTTAAGCATTTCATTTCATTTTCAACTGTAGGTTGCAGCGCCTCTCAGATAGATGAAAATACGTCGAGAGATGATTTGTAAGGAGAGTCGGAAGGGGAAACGGATGTTAAAGACACCGGCCTCTACGAAGTAATCCCAAGTGTCTAAGAAGCCATCGAGAGTGTCCAATCAGTGCACCAACATGCGATGCGTTCCTAGGAGGACCTTCCCTCGAAATAAACGATACTCAGGAGAAAAATATCGAAGCTGAATTCAAGCGAACAAAGCTATCAAAATAAATTTTCTGAACTTATGTAAACGATTGGTTACATCCAATAAAAGCTTCATATCTGAGGGTGGTTTTGATGTACATCGATCCATCTATACCATTGTATAAGAGAATTTCTGCACTGAAGTTTGTATAGGTTATTTAATATTCATCCAGAATAAAGCTACTTGTGATATGGCCCCCGTTGAAAAGTGCGGAGAAACAGTTTGTGAATTCACAGACAACCTGTTAAGCATTCTTATAACTGCGTCTCAAGCTGTGTTTCTTTGTTTCCTAAACAATGGTCAATAATCCGTTTATATTGACCTGACATGTACCAACGAGGTTCCCCTACCAATCTGTACATCAAAAACGTCTTTCCGTTAAAATCTACAGGGTGTAACGCGAACAAGGTAACATCAGGCATTCCAGATGTAAGCCAGGACGATCGGAAGCATAGCCGAGGCTCTAGCCCGCGTTTTACAAACTTGATCAGTAAGCAGTCTCAAACCTTATTTGTTAGAGATCCTGTGCATCGGCTGACTTGAGTAAGTATAAGCGGAGCTGATTTTTCCAGAGTATATTTAAAAGAGCACAAATTCTTTTTTTTTCAGTCAGTGCGCATTAAGTACAGCGACCGTATATATTATTCAACAGTAGATCCGCAACCAATCGGCCAGAAGCAATGGGATCCCAAGTCTGACGCTAGACAATCTTTCCGTAAGAAAGAAGTCAGAAACCACGAACTATAAGAACCACAAGACTTTCGGCAAGCGTCGGTATGCGCGCAACTTATCTTACTAGCGACTGGGTTAGTCGTTCCGCACAAAGTTACGCTGTAGTTAATGGATAGTATTCACAAACCCACCCTCCCATTTACGCCTACTGCATTACTAGTAATGATACTGGTGCATAACGTATTTCCAACACAGCGGCGATTATAGTTATGGTATTTTCACGTCATACTTGAGACAACAACACAGAATGTGTAGCTGAGCGTGTAGACCAGGAGTGACCCACTCACAACGTCAGTTAAGTGTAACGGGCAACGAATACGAAAAGAAATGGTGTGCGTGAGCAGGAAGTGACGAACGACCACAGGGCAATTCTGACAGACGGTTGGAAAAATTCCAAACGAATATGACTCCGATTCAGTCGATTCGTACGGTAATCGAACGAAAGCGAAGATAAGCGAACCTACCCACTGCATTCGTTACCTATAGCTTTGCTTGGGATCAGTGGATTGAGTGAAGTTCACTTGCTACCGAACAGCACTGTTGACTTTGGCCGGAATCAGTAGAATTTGCGTTCGGATCATTACAAGTAAAATTAAGAGCGCGATGGCAAAGCGTCCTGCTCCGGGGCTCGAACCAACGAGTCTTCACGTCCCGCGCAACAACGGCATCATTCAACTACCCAATCAAGGCTGGGGCTGTGACAACCCCATTGATCTAACTATCGTACTGTAGCCCCCACATATGCATATATGTATACTCCCATGTATTGATTACATTAAATACTGGCCGAACATTCTTTACATTATTACTCGTAACCCATTTTGTAACGACACTACGAACTCTCGCTTGAACTCCCCCTTTGTTTACTTCGTGCCGCATCATTGGATCGGTTACGCTGACGGATAAATCTCGTGCTCAGAATTCACTTGGTTGTAATTTGTATAATTTGCTAATCGTTCATTTATGTACAGAACCAGTTTCATCTAGTAAACCTTCAATAGTCCGACTCGTTCTGCCCCGAGTCAAGAGGTTTACAGCTGCCCCGACAGACTGCGTATAGCCGTGAATCCTGACAGATTCTGCAAGTACTCCATTCTGTTTAGCACGATTGACCAGTAAGGTTGGGATAGATCGAAAAACGGAGGACCAGCAGTATCTTCGGTAGAAAAAGCTAGCCTGACGACAATTCCGACCCAATCCACGATGCACACAGAGAACTTGTAATGGACCGAAGTTACTAATGAAACCTTATAAAGTAACAGAGAACAGAGCACTAGTGTGCACCCTGGATGGGGTAGACCCTATATTTTGAGAACGACCTTGTGTAGACGCGATAAAACATCGAGTCTCGTTTGAGCCCAGAACACTGCCATAAGGCATGCTTCTGAGTGCACGACTACCATCACAACTGGACTCAAACCAACCACCAGCTGTCCTTCCGCAGAAAAGTTTCACTAAACGTACGAAAGTTCAGTTGAGTTTTCACTCCTCGGCAGAGGTAGCAATGAAGCCCCATCGGCCTATTGATCATTCTGACTTTAGATGCCCTTTGAGTTACAAGAACATCTGGTGGAAATTTTACCTATTCTATAAAGCAGTTAACATCTGTGTCTACCAGAATTAACGAGAAATCAGTGATAATCACCTACTGATGGCAATAGTAGTAGTCAGAGTAACATCACGGCTAACTGGGTTAACAGTTTGTCTTCACCGTGTATACTTGATCCCATGAAGCTCCATGATCGTGAAAAGAAGGCGTGGCGTTTTTGAACCAGTTGTTTAGCACCATACCATACACTTGACGGCTGAAGACTACCCAGCCTTTTAACCTCAGAAATCAGGAACAGCCGGGATTCAAACAAGCACTTGCCCACTGTCATAGCGCGCAACAGTCCAGATGCAGACTATTAGCTAGGATACACGGAAGTAAATTGCCAGAATAGACTAGAACTATCTCAATGCGAAGGCTGCGATCAACTGTGAGTGATGGTCAACTTGGAAATAAACCAGATCCCCGACTACTCATCAGTAATCTAGAACAAAAATAATCAGATATAAGGCACATGGAACTTTTCAGGCATGCGATCGTTTGAAACACCCAGCACTTTAGAGGACAGTAGAGAATGTGGGCGCAACCAGAAAGAAATCCCCATGACGCTTACGGAAATCGGCGTAGACAAATGAAACAACAGTGATTTCAGTGACTGTCAACTTCGCTTGGACACGTTCCAACGCGCGCACACACGCACACACACACACACAGGGACTGAAACATGTGGTGCGCAAGCAAACGAGTAGTCGAAGTGGACGCTACAACACGCACACAAGTGCGAGCTGAAAAGCTTGCAATGGCTTGACAGTTGTCATCGTTGAGACAGCTGACTAGGTCGGGGTTAATTGCAAACAAAAACGACCACTTTCCCCGTGAACCTTGCCCTGTCCGCAGGAGAGGAGGTTGCATAGAGGAGACAGGGTCATGTTAAATGTCAGGGAGAAGATAAGACCGTACATTATGTGCATACAAGTAACTCGGTGACAAAGTCTGTATTCGCTAAGCTGTGTCGAGCAAATCTGAAAAGATAATGAGTCCTTTTGGGTCTTCACTGTGTTGCAGATGCTCACTCGAAGATATGCCACTAACGCAAATCTGTTTGGAATAAAACGAACTACGAGCCACAAGATACCCGTAGTTGATCTGAATTTTCTAAAATAGTATGTGGAATATTGTAGAATTACATAAGGTTTTTGAACTCCCTTCTTTGCTGTTCTCATTGCTGCCTGCACAAATGGTGGCAGATATAGAAGTACCAACAAACATGTTACAGTCAACTTCTTCACTAACAAATGTATTAGCCTTTCTGTCGTCGATCATGTGAATGGTGACATCTTCAGAATTTTCAGCTCCCTCAAGCAATAAATGGATCGTTAATAATATGGTGAGAAAATGAACACTGGTAGATAGGCATTCCATACTGGCTCAACGAAGTCAAACACCTACTGATGCAGCAGATTGCAATTTAATGTTTCCAACAAGGAAAGGAATAAGGACAAATAAATGAAAATCACACTCTGTCTTGTACGATGCACACTACTGATTAGATGCACAGTAATCTGAGATCCATAGATAGTCTGTTTTGAGAAACTGAAACAAGTTTGAGCATATTTATCACGACTGTCTCACAGGATGCCTTCTAAATGCTTCGTCCCAAGCGCTGAAGAGGAAAAACTGTCTTCCCTAGTCAAAGACGACATTCGTCGAGCAAAAGGATGCAGTAATCATCAACCAACTAGAACCCCCGATAAGAAGCACTCTCATCCACACAGCCTATTTGTGAGACAGGATATTACTTGCATCGCCCCTGAAGTGATGGTCAGGCTAGTGCACTGCATCAATCCGGAGGGCTATGACGACCAGGAATTCGGTCCATCCAGGTGAAATATTGTTAGACAGACCAAAGGGGAACAGTCAAACGAAAAACAGATGCACTCATACGGTTGTATGTCGTACTATTGATCACGTAGGAGCGTTTAGATTATGGGACACGATCCTGAGCGTATAACAGAAGTATTTTTGTGGTTGCGACACTGCTGTTTTCCGAATAAATAAGAACAGGGTTAGAAAAAGTGCCCTCAAACAAAGTGAGTTGCGCCGCCCAACGATTGACCGTGACCGCCGGCATATTATCCAATGCTGCCGGAAAACCTCCGGTATCACCCAAAAGCCTGATGTAGTTTCGAATACATCCACTGCATGCATTGGTGCTCAAAACCAGTCACTATCTCATCCAATGCGCTCTCGGGTTAGGCAAGCCCCTCATTACCAGGTGAGTCATACTCTTAAGCCACTGGGTCCGGGTAGGGTCGCCCAAGAAAAGTCTGTATATTCTCCGTCGAAGGCCAGACTTTTGAGTTAGAGACTAGGGGGTACAGTCCCTCAAGTCAACTCTCTTCCGCAGCCTAAACGACCATCACGACTTTCTCTTCCTATTTTGTCCCAGAAGTTTTCTGCTCTCCATGTGTATTCGGACGATAATTGTTTTCTACAGCCAAGACAAGTAGTAGACATCGGCGTCTTCAATGTCCAAACTCTCCGGCAAGTCGGCCAGCAAGTTGCTACGGCAAGTATTCACTGGAGTCTCAAGTATGGAGTCTCAAGTATGTTGCTGGTCGGAGACGTGAGTCTACGAGTCTAGCACCGTTATCCACTTGAACTCACCTTTGGGTAATTGTCGATCCAAGCGCTTCTTTCTTACAGTCTATGTTGACGCCGACGCAGAATCTCGTAGTCAAGCTGGAGTAGGAAAAGCAACGGCTTCCAGAGCAGAACACTGCTTGCTCGACTGGATTACAGTGGACAGTCTCTTGCGCGCTGTCAGACCCAATCCATCGGTTAAAGTCCGTCAACACAAATCGGAAAAGCGTTGCCGCACATCGGTCTATGCTCCAACAGACAGCTGCTCGAATACCACCAAAGATGAATTTCAGAGAGCCCTCGTTGACCTTCTGAAGCAGACTAAAAACTCGGAAATAATCATACTAGCGGGCGATTTTAATACACAGACCGGTCGCCTTTCTCCAGAGAAGTGGCTGGGAGGTGTGGTTGGTGTCCGGACACAACGCAGTGTCAACAGCGAAATACTGCTGCGGTTGTGCGCATCCCATGGTCGCTCTACTTTGAAGACCGCATTCCAACACAGAGGGAGGCACTGTGTTACACAGAGACCTCACTGTGTTTCTCAGTCGTAGACACAACTCGATCACATGGCAGTCAGCTAAATGTGGTGTCATTCTGTTAAAGACTGTCGTGCATTTTACGGCAACCACCTGAACTCGCATCATGCTGTTGTTCGTGCCCGTTTTGTTTCGTCATTTATCCAGAGGTCATACACTCAAAACCACAAGATACCTAACTGGTATTCGTGCGAGGAGAGTGTGAAGAACGCTCACCGGAAAGCATTGGTGAACAAATTGTCCAGTTCAGGTCAGATGATAGAACCTAACGAATACCGGGAACAAATCGCAGCAGCTATGAAAGCATGCTGTGAAGAGGTATGCTCCGAAGGAGCTGTGCAGTTGCGATAAGGCTGGATTTTTGTCACGCCGATTAAACTTCGTGAACAAGCGTCTCACAGTTTCACCCGGCACTGAATATGACGGCGACCGTCGTGAACTTAAACGCAAGCTGACTAAGAACTTAGGCAAAAACTGTGAACACTACTTGGCTGAAAGTCAAAAGAGATGGTAAGGGTCTATTTGTCTGGGAATAGCAGAAGGTTTTTTTCCTTGGTCCATGATTGTACTGGCCGTCGAGCCTGCGTAAATGAGACCGTACGTGAAAAGGACGGTTCACTTATCACCAGCCAATCGCGCCGACTTGACAGGTGGGTTGACCCTTGTGAGGAACAGTTCAGCCGGCCTTAAACAGACCATGCAAACGACGGCACCCGTATGGTCAGTTATTGCGTTCCAGACAGTCCGTTGTCGGAAACATGCGGCCCTGAAGTATAAGTTGTTGAAACGTAACAAGGCTGCTGGATCACACCTTTCTATTTCTCCTTTCCAGGATGGTGGGTAGAGGTTGATATCAGAACTGAAAATTTAGGAAATTGAACGGTTACCTCGTGATTGATGTCTACCAACAGTAATTCCGTTTTCAACAAAGTGGCCCGGGAGCCTATGTGACAAGCAAAAAAACAGCCTGATGTCTGTTGCGTCCAAGTTACTCTCTGGCCTTACATTACGTCGGCCCACCAAGTTCAGGAAAAGTCAGATATGTGAAAAACAGGCAGGAATGTGGTCTGATCGAAGATGTGCTGATCACATTTTTACCTTACCACGAATCACAGAGCATCGGCACTCTTATAGGCAGCCGACGGTCATGATGTTTTTAAAGTTTTCTGAAATTGTCTTTTTCGTAAGGGAGTATTAGGGAAACGTGAATCCATTGTGATTGCTGTATGATCACTCTGCAGAGTCCAAAGTAAGGGTTTATGAATATCTGTCTCGAGCGTTCATCACTTCAATGGTGTCCGATTTCCCATTTCATGTTCAAGTTTGTAATGGACGTCATTCTGGAGGGTGTGCTTGGGGCATCCAATGAGCTTATTGTTAGGCGCTAGGTTAACTGACATGGAGTATCCGGATAACGCTGTTCTGCTTAGCCCTCTGGTTTGTGTGAAGTGTGCTTCACACCTTCAAAGTGCAAAGTGGTTCTTCAAGCCTTGAGACTGTAGACATCTTCACATACTCGGGTAGCACTATCTCGCCAGCCTGTGATGTTGCTGATGAGATATCAGCTAGAACGGCAAAGGCACGCGTTGTCTTTACCAACGTCCGTCATCTGTGACATCGAAAAGACGTTTGGTTGTAGCTAAAGTGAGAGGTATGCAATGTTTGCGTGCATTCCGTTCTGCCCTGGAGTTCGGGAACGTGGCCCGTTCTTAACGAAGATATCAACAGAGCTGCTGTGTCTGACCATTACTGTCCGCTCTACTTATTCCACAGTAACTGGACTGATCGTGTGAACAATATGGCCGTTCGCCAACGCGCATTTCGGAACGTTCGGGAGGCACGAGTAATTGGTCAAATACGCACGTCGCACAGCTTGCGATGGTTGGGTCACATACCCCGTATGTCATCTGATCGTCAAGCAACAACGTGTTAGCGAAATATGAAGACCCTGATTATCCAACTGAGCAAAATACATAGGTTTCGTCTGCTTGGCTTGGGTCCTCGTGACCACTTGAATCGTTGATTAGAAACGCTATGCGAGATGGCGGTGTGCCGCAGTCAGTGACGTGCCTCCATTCACACCATTCCTAGTTCTTCCACTTCGTATTCTCTACTATTCTTAATATTATCACTACTCAATAACTTTTACAGTAGCTTTTATTCTTCTATAATATTCCGCTTTACTGCTGAGGTGAACGGCAGTCCAAGTCACAAGACCTTCTGGCTGTTATAACGGTGGAAAAATAACCCCAGAAGAAAACGGTACGACGGACTTATCGGATCAAACCGGACTCGGTTATGCATTGACCGCAGAGCAGGTCGACAAAATACATAAAACAATCCATGAGTGTTGTGCTTCACTGATAACTTGTTGCAAATGTGTGTGAAACGTAAACAACTGCATTGACTCAACTACATTGTGCATCAGGGCGCCGCGGAACGAGACGATGCTTCTTCGTATTGATGGAGTAAAGGTGGTTAGAAAAAGAAAAAGCGGGAAGTCTTTGTGTTATACTGCTTGGGTGAGTGATTTCATCCACTGTAAGGCCTACCACTGGTTTACTCCCGACTATCGGGGAAACCTGTCAATGACAGGAAAACTTCTGCAACAGAAACCAAGCGAGCTGTCAAGTTAAGCACGGTTACATGGCAATTACAGTCGGTAAGGAATGGTTGCCTAAATTCATGCGGTAAACGCTGTACGACCTCAAATGGTGAACAGCTGGAATTAACATATGGAACGGTTGTCCAATGATTGTACAGATTCCTTAGTTAATACAAAAGAATATTTCCAACTACGATATCGAAATTGGTACTGTCATGTTGTGCGAGAGTAATAACTGGATAGTGTAATGGCGAATAATTTGCTGCTCATCTTCCCCTTGTTAACCAGAACAAGTTGCAGGGATAAGTGTTATTTAGCCTAATGTTCGATCTTCCGTCATCGTAGAATGGTTGCACAATCGTCACAACAAGCTGCACATGTGGAGCACTTGACCGTACATTTCGTTCTAAAAGACCATTGTTGCCTTAATTTACTGTAAGCGGTTTTGATAAAGCCCGAATGGCTATCATGAGCGCCCGTATGTTTCGACGGCTCTTAAGAAGCAAAACTTTCATGCGCACAATATCGCAATTTCAAAGAATAAGCAAAATCACTTGAAAAAAACTTTTACATTCTCCAGGGAGCGTTCCTCTTAGTACAGAACAATAATAATCATAATAACTTAGGTCCACAGTGACAGTTGACGGTCTCTAGATTTTGGTGTCAATCACAAAGCTGGTCATATAAGCTTTCCGATTTTGCATCCAACAAGAGCACTACACTCGTTGAACTTTCACAATTCAGTCTGAAGGGTTAAACCTCAAGTTACTTTCTGGTCATGGTTACCAAAGACAGGTTTCTTCCTTACGTACTAGTACTAGCCGATCGTTGAATGACACCACGAAATTTCATGTGTCCAACAGAGTTGGAGGCTATATTTTTTCATACTGTCCGTCGGTATATGTATATGACCTTCCTCACCCAAAAAATTATTAATTCCAAAAAGGAAACGTACGGCATAAATTCCCGGATGGAGCACTGGGCCGAAATATCTATTCCGATTAGATCCATCGAATCGTTCCACTGACGTGATACTTTCACTATACACTGATCGCATGACCCAGTGTCCTTTTGACGATGTGCCCAGTCTGTCCCAGGTTGTAGATACGTTCTGCACCATGTACGTGATCGAAGTGAAGCTACACAAATGGGCTGCTCGGTCTTCAGTATTCGTTATAAAGAATGAAACTGAGTCAGTTCTAGTGAGTCTTTATGGTAAACAAGCGCTAAAAACCGACTGAAGGGCTATAAGGCGTGCATCGAACAGATTGAAATACTTATGGAATTGTGCTGGATTTTTCAAATGAACATCCAATAAATGTAACCATTACAGAAGATCTAGTGCGACGATAATGAATCCAAACGTCTTCGGGCGAACGTTGTGCCCACAACAGTAACTTTGTTTTAACAACATAGTTCTAAACCTTTGGAACAAATCGTACGAATCGACCATATATCCAAGTCACAGTTGGTTCCCAAAACGAACCGAGCTCAGTCGTAACCGATAGTCAGTTGTCGAAGTACGACAATATTGTTGACTAAAAAACATCTAATCCACAGTAAAAGCAATGACAGAAAACCTGGAAAATGATACCAAAATTTTGGGTGGTCTCGCATTTGTATGATCGTCGTATTTAGGAGTTCAATTCTGTAGAGAAAATCACCGATTGTGATAGTTCATACTCTCGCAAAACTTTCTGAGCCTAATCCCAAATTCGTGTGTTTAGGAGCCTGATCGAAGGCTGACTGTTTAACCTGAGATCTGGTCGCCCATCTAAGTGTCTGGATTCAAATGAAAACCGATTCCAGAAGTGGTGGCTTCACACACAACATCCATCTTAAATTTCTGTCTGACACTAGGAGGAGAATTTATGTGCATTGCTGGCTGCAACAGAATTGGCTAAGGGCGGGCTCAGCAAAAATGATCATATAACATGAAACATCGAGTTAGCTACTTAAGTGATCGACTATATGTCAGCAGAAGCCAAATTACTTGTTGCTTGTTCAAATCATGTATATCGGTTCACACATTAGGTGTAAATGCTCAGTGATGACCCGTAAGTCTAGCAATGAGTTCGTTAGGTGAGAAGGCGCTGACCAGGTCAGAGTAAGCTTTTTCCGATCAATTTAATGGGTGTGCGTGTACAGTTGTGAATAGGTATGCGCGATGGTCTGCCAATGACGATAACGTTCATGCTCTCTCTCTGGGGTTAACATAGCTGGAGTATTCAAGTCTCCGCTTTGAATTTTCTATATGGTGAAAATGTCCGTTTGCACAAATCCAACAGATTGGCTTCAGTCGTCCGATCGGCTATGGGGAGTGATTTCAAAGCTACGTTCGTTTTGTGACGGCCGTTCCTCCACATGTGACCCGTTCGCGACCGCTTTCAGACTGGCGGGGACGGACGTCGTAGGGCTGCGCGCACCAGTCCAACAATAACAGTCCCGCGAACTAAGAACGACAATAACAACAATAACAATAGTGCCATACACGCGCGGCTTTGGACTGGAACAAGCACAACACCCAAACATGAGGAAAACTCGCGGTCAAGGCAGTACCACCACCACCACCACCACCACCTCCGACAGCAGCTTTTACAGTCGACTGACGGCTTACGAAGGTCCTGAGACAATGTTCAGTGAACCAGAGCAGAGCCATAAATCAAAACACATGATAGTGCCGGGAACACAGCGCTTGAGTCAGACAACAATGCCCGGAAAGGCGACGAAAGAAACACGAATGGCGAGGCCTAATTTTGTGTGTGAAAGTCCTAGAAACTAGAAAACGGGAAACGAATACGTACGAAACCGTAGGCATCAGGTCCAATCAACCACAGTCAACCCACACCGATATATGCACACAGCCAACACAGGCTCCCGTGTACTCACCTTAGTTCACTTGCGCAGTCGGCGACGGCTGATTGAAAAAATGACAGTGATAATCGCAACGACCTACCGGCGCATTCAAACTTGATTGGGATGCAGAAATGTGAACACGGCATTTTGGTACACAAATAAATGCCCGATAGATGTGATCGGTTTGTGAATTGGGGACATTGTAATACGAACAGCCGCTTCAGAAAAGCGTAGGGTGCTACCCACACATCCACAAGCGTGCAAATGTACTATCGGGGTTACGGGAATTTGCTTGTAGGACAGTAGCACATGGATTTTAATTGGTAATTACAGTGTCACGATGTCTGCTTAGCCGTCGGGTAGGACGGAACACTTACAGCAGCGGTTTAACAGCTGTTACACAAGAGATGGTCGTTCCGCAACCATGAACATGGATACAAAATTCGGAGTCCAAACCATTTCGCGAGAATTCCAACCGAAAGGCTTACCCAAAAACAGACCTCTTAACCGAGTCGGATTAGCGAACGGCCCCGAACACACCACCACTGTAACCATAGCCATTCTAGCCTGCATGGGGGTGTACACGCATTTCAGGTCAAATCGCCCGGCTCCATCATCCCAGTGTTTTGGTCACCATGTCCCACGATCGACTGTATCTGACTGTCGACAGACGTCTCAGCGTTCGAAAGGCAACGCAGGGCTGGGTAGCAGTGCGCATGAATGAGTACAAATGGTCCACGTAAATACGCGATAGTGCCTTAACGGGGAGTGTTATCACGAAACAGATTTAGAAATTAATAAGCTGGTAGGTGGAACCTAACAACTTTCCTGCAGAATTGGGCTACTGTGTTCTCTAGTAACTGACTTTGTTCTGGAAAATAATAGATGCTGGATGTGTAGGTTCTGTGGGCAGACACAAATCATTCGGGCGATACGACTTCCAATCGAGCTCTCACAACCTGTGATGGCAAGTTGGTGCACGTGTGTACCGATCGAACTGGACTTGGTTACGGGCGTAACGTACATCCTGCAAGAAACGTGTTTGCTGACAAACGGAAATAACTGGGACTGTACGGAGTGTAAGCATAAAAGCCTCTGACTGTGGTTTGGAACAGATGCCTTCATGCCACCAAAGGCATGTCGGAGCTATGTGTCCTCGAGTGACTAGTTCGTTCTGTGTATGCGTGTCTGACTGCGGATATGTTGGATTGTATTTCGCTCGGTTGTTCATCGTACGTTAGTCATAAGCGACTTAGTATAGAAGAATAATTAAGCTGGAATTTGGTTTACCCGTGCTCGAACAATTGGCACTACATGAATATGTTTGATATCGGCAGGATGACGCAGCAACATACCATACATTATGTGTACGGGAATAGTTGGATAAGACATTTGGGTGTTGAAGAATTGGTCTCAGTAGAATAAGGCAGCTGCTCACACGGTTGTACACTGGATTTTTCTCCCGGAGCTATCTCATTCGGTTTACAGGAAACTTCCACAAACATTGCAGGACCTCGAAATGGTTATAACGTTGGAATGCGATGCAACCTCCGACACTATGTTGCAACATTTGCTGTCATGTTCAAGGAGAATATGTCTGTACAAGTAAAACAACGGAAAACACTTCGAGCATCTATTGTGAATATGTCATACTAATATACATAACATACGATACTAATACTTTCCTTTTGTAAAGATACCGTCGATCTGCCGTGAAAACAGCACACTATTAGCGACAGGTGGCAGATTCGTATTCTCGATTCATTCTGTTAGTTCTGATTGAAGTAGTAATTCTGAGCAGCCATATTGCCGAGTCCTTTCACACTGAGCTAGCGTTCCGGCTCGTATGTTGAGTAGATACCACAGCGTCTAGTTTTTAACTTTATTCAACCTGAACAAGAAGGTTTTGGTCGTTTCTTCCCCCGGAACGACATACTCTCTTGTTAGCCACGGCCCACCAGTGTTATCTGGTTCCAGCATGACAGTTGGTCCAGTCCGAAATTTTTCAGGATAACGCATGCTTGCAGAGAATAAATCAGCTCAATCTGTACAACGCTTTGGAATCAGCTGTCTAAACCGAACTGGATAACAGTAAATTGTCTCCAATGATTTACGGTTAGGACAGAAGAAATGTTCATCTCGACAGGGTAGAGTTGCTTCCATACCGAGGCCACAAAACTAAGACATGCCATGTGACCCTTGACGTTTTCGTAACACGGCCATAGAACGTCGTGTTAAGGTCCACAAATGCTGCTCTGAATCTAAAAACATGACATGCCTCAGATACTACAGGGAAATTGTTAGGTTCCACCTACCAGCTTATTAATTTCTAAATCTGTTTCGTGATAACACTCCCCGTTAAGGCACTATCGCGTATTTACGTGGACCATTTGTACTCATTCATGCGCACTGCTACCCAGCCCTGCGTTGCCTTTCGAACGCTGAGACGTCTGTCGACAGTCAGATACAGTCGATCGTGGGACATGGTGACCAAAACACTGGGATGATGGAGCCGGGCGATTTGACCTGAAATGCGTGTACACCCCCATGCAGGCTAGAATGGCTATGGTTACAGTGGTGGTGTGTTCGGGGCCGTTCGCTAATCCGACTCGGTTAAGAGGTCTGTTTTTGGGTAAGCCTTTCGGTTGGAATTCTCGCGAAATGGTTTGGACTCCGAATTTTGTATCCAGGTTCATGGTTGTGGAATGATCGGTGAACATAGTGGAAAGAAGGCACCAATCTGACGGATAACTTACTGAACTATCGGAATGAAAACTCGTCAGTAAGCAATCCTAGTCTTCGCGATATGCTAACAGCTCAGAATAATTGGTATGCTCATAAGTTAAGCCTGATGAGAAGCAATGAACCTAAACAAAAATCACCTATCTCAAAAATAGTGATGACCTCCAGTTTGGTTTTTGTCATCTCGCCCGTATTCTACAAATCATCAAAATATCAGTTCGGGTTGGATGTATCCACGGAGGACGACTCTATTCATCGGAGTTTATGGCCGATCTCTATTGGCTATCGCCAGAGTTGTTAGAGTTTCAACGACTAGCCCACAAATGTGCTGATCCACAAGTACGTTTTCATTTGTTCTTTGGAACACGACACTTTGCTCTACTGTGGTGTCCTTAGAATGCAACAACCTCATGGACGACAGAGGCAATCAGTAAACCAAGTGTGTGCATGTGTGGGTGACAGTAGAATTCAGAAAACACAAATCAAGCTCTGCATTTTACATGTACTTAAATGACCTACGAATCTGTGGTTAAACCACACAAGGACTAAAAACACGTACGGTGAGAAGAGAAAAACAAGCGAAGTGAATGAATAAGCGCCAACCGAAAGTGAAGGGCACAATGAGTGCACTATTCACTCCTACACCCTTCAATTTGTTTTGTTAAGAATCTGACATATAGGATAATGGTGGTCACAGGCTGAGAATTTATCGAATGTTATGAAAGCTTTGACAGTAGGAAAGAAATTTCAGATGGTCTGCTTCGAAAGGAGGCATTAGGCTATACACTTCCAATAGGTTACGCTTAACTCACAATCTCACGTGAACCATGTTCAAATAATCACACCTGTATGTTCAGTCATCATAATATTCAATTGAAACTATTAGTCTATATAAACTTCCGTTGAACATGAATTGGATACCGGATGTACACATTCTCAGTAACTTCGAAAGCTCATTGATGGGAATGCCGAATGCCACATTGCGCACAGTAGAGTAATTACAAACAATGTTAATAAACTCGCTTTGGTCACCTGTTTCAGGCATGACTACATTGCTTTTGTCTCGCTGCTTGCACCACCACCCCTATATAATGTACGTATTAAGCTCGTAAAAGTGATCGGTGAAATGCGAACAAAATGTTATTGTGCAAGACATCTTACGTACTGCTGTTGGCCTTTTTCAAATTCACCAGTGGGAACCAGTGTTTCAAATAATCTGATAAGACTATCACGTAACAAGCGAACGTACGAAGTTTCGGGGTTAGTAATCGATTCTCAAATCAGACATGAAGTTGGTCACATTACTTGACGCTGAAATAAGACATTTACGGTTGTTCGACCAACTAACTAGCTAGCACGGTCGATTAGCAGAGCACATCAGGCTCCCACAGTGGCTACTGGGGCACACGAGTGTCCAACCACGGAACTCAACAGAAGAGCTCATTCGTTCCACGTTGGAAGCTGTCCGAGAACTTAACAGTGCATTCAAGTCTGTAGTTAGATAATGAGAAAATTAACGCGAATAAATCATTGCTTTGTGGAATGTAAGCCGAAACCCATTGTCTATAAAAAAAAACATGAGGCCTATAGAAGAGAGCTGCTTTATAGATACTAGTGGTCAGGTTAAAAATAGTGGTCTGAGTGCTGATTCCAACTCAGTCCGATTTTGTCTGAGTGGACGCAATCAGAGCCCAACATGATAATCATTAGTCACATCAGTATTCTTTAAGGTGAACATAAACATCCGGTTTAGATGTGGGGAGAACGTGTCTCTGCCTGGATTGAGCAAATTACGTAATTATGACCACCCTCCTAGCAGCCGTCCATATTTTGTTCAACCGACTGCTATACATTACATAACTAGACCACGAAAAGAACTGTTCGTTCTGATACTAATAACGTACCGTACGGTTCATTATTGTGTCCCCTTTCGCAAGTAATTAACCCCTGAGTGATGATGATGCTTAAACACGGAAAACGGGCTTGTTTGCTACGCATTCTTCTCGTCACTATTCACCCAGCAATTCATCAACAGCCGATTCTGTTGTTCCATTATAATCCAGTCGCACAACAAAGTACGTATTGACAATATCAAGCAAAAACACCTTGGTACGGAGAGGGTAGCAGGCTAATGTACAAATTCCCCATGTTTATTCTATCAAGGTCAAGTAGCTTACGCATGCGACCACAACCAAACGGCTCAACACCGTCCTAGAATAAGGTGACATTCATGATGTAGCTTCGTTTGTTTTATTGTCACTAAGTGACAGGTCAAAAATGACAACATTCCTACCACTGAACGTACTTCGATGGAAGCAAGAGGCCTCCACCTTAGAAAACGAACAAGACCAAATTAGGATGGATATAACATTTCCCACCGACAAGATGTTGGTTGACTGGCCGGCATCGCACATCAGTAAGCATAGAGCGTTGCAGGGTGGCACGTCACCAGAGGCGAGTTCAGACAACCGGTTTTCCAATCAGCCTATTCGCAGCCACATGTGTGCCAACAGTCCAGCCAGGCAATATTCAAATGACTGGTTAGTCATGAGAACAATACAGTAACGAATAGGACGTGTTTTCTGTATTTGATCATCAAGATAATTGCAGTACAATAAATATGAAAACAGTAACTAGGTTGCATTAGAAAATCGGCCAACAGAAACCACGGACAGTTATGCAATCACTGTTCCAAATCGTGGACTTGATTGATTTTGGGCCAGGGGACACTAAGTATCCACATGAACGTCAACTGAGCACAGAGTTCAGGGTTGCGCAATCGCATACTAATGGCCTTAGTAGGCGTCAACATTCGTAGTCTCACCATTTTGATTCGAATTTCTCTGTAGACACATCGCTCTTACAGACAGAATGATTAAAGTTGGTCAGAAGAACACCAGTCACGCTTGAAATCCGTTTAATCGTGCCTGTGTTTAATCACGCAGGACGATGTTCACGCACTCTACCAGACGATCTCCTTGTAGTACGACAAATGTGTGGTGGTCGATACGAGCAAACAAATGATTACACAGCTCGTTGCAGAACATGAAAGTTTGTCTTTGAGTTATGACATGATAACGAGCGTTGAACGGGAACTCACGCACAAATGAGTTGTAATGTGAATTGCTTCAAATGAGTTTTTGGAGTTATTTTTGATAACTTCGGCCAAAAGGTCTCCCTTGACAGAGCGATTAATAAGTGAAAATTTCTCACTTACAAATGATGATTCAGCCTTCAGCTCTACGAACTGGACTGCCTATTGAATGAAACCTATTGGGTGACCATTCTACATGGACCCTTCTCGTAGAAAGTCTAGTCTAGCTTGCAAAGTAACAGGGATGCACATCTTTAAAGCCCTACCCATCAGACATTGCATGAGGTTTCGTTTTTGATCTAAGATGAAACTGTCAAAGTGAACATAATGACCACTCCACATTTGTTCCCCGTACACCTTTCCCTAGATTGAATCATATTGTCTTCTCACTATGCCAACATTCGAAAATTTACTAGGCAAATCTAATATTGTGATGGGCTGGGCTAAAAGCTGTCATAACACTATTCATATTGGGATCTACGTTGGTAACGTGGAAAAAATATCGTTTACGTGACGTTTATATGACGCAGACTGTTCAGTGACCACACTCAATTGGTCAGTCTCTAGCTTGCTCGTGACAGCGCCAGTTCATGGGGGGAGGCAGAGGGGGAAATTTAACCACCGCTGGCCCACAGTCAATCAAAATCACAATTTGGAACAGTGATTGGTTAACTGCTGGCAAACGCTTCGTCCGCGATCTCTATTGGCCAATGTCCTAGCTCATCTTGGTTACTGTTCTCATAGTTATTGTGTTGTAATTAGCCTGATGACCAAATAACGAAGACGGGTCTTGTCTGCTAATTTGCTGTTGTCATGACTATAAAGAGTATTTTCGAACGAGTTAACTGATTCAGTCAGTCAGCGGAATCAGCCCGAGATGTAGACCACCTCCGCTAGCCGTTTTCGAGATCCGCAAATTCTGCTCAAACCAGCCATAACATCAGAGCATTTGCGGGCTCGTGTGAGCATCACAGCAGGCCCAACTACCGGATGGTCAATTGGCTGAGACATGAGTGTTGCAAAAAATGACCTCCGTGGGATGCGGACTTTGAAGTCCTAGCGAATTCGGTTGAGCGTGCGGTGGTAGCTGGTGCACACTTGCAATAAAGTACACAGTATTAATATTGACTACAACTAGGATATTGAAAGTGACTTTAAAAACGGGAACCACTCTGGTTGTCAAAACCTACTGGGTGAATTGGTGACTCAGTTTAATTATACGTTTTCTGCTAGACGGAGATACCCTGGCATGTCTTGCCCTACTACAGAATACGAAGGTTTCTTGAATTAACTCTTTGCATACTACACTAGTTGAAGTGGCACGAACCCATCGACGACTACTAATCCCCGGGACCCCGCTGACAACTGTTCATTGTATCTGTTAGGGTACTTGAGTGACCCTGAATATCGTGTGCATCTCACCAGGCGAATTGTTGTGCAAAGTTCACAATGAGTGGCTACTGGGGCTCTAAATTAAGACTATCGAAAACCGCCCATTCGAATGCAGTCCTGTGGGCGACACTAGTGCATATAACGACGAAAATCGGTACTGGTCGCTGATCTCCGCATGCTCTAATGAAGGGGCCATCTCTGGTTGGCAGCACCGACTCGCAGTGTGAACGTTCCACTTTGCCGGCGCTGCCACCGGATGAACAACCGATTGAGCTTAAATAGCTAGGAGAAAATCGTTAACTTTGTTACAAACAAGTCAAAGATTACAAGTTAGACACTGACAATCACTTCAGCGTTCAAAATAAATACCACGGCACTTAAATCCAAACGGACAGGGAAGAAAATCGTGTTTGGTTGCCACAATATTCATTCGAAACCAGTTTTTCTGTAAGAATGCTTTCACCTTAAAACGCCTGGATCGTAAGGACTTGAGGAAATAAAATCTGCATTTCTTAGGCATTTTAAACCGAAAATGCATATCGGACTGCTTCGATCGGATGGGACCGAACGGCTGAACCTCAGCAAAAAAGACAAATGAGATTGCAAGTTACAAGGACACGCAGGTCGATTCAACTCACCCGAACTATCTCCAGTCCTGCTTCGGCATTCTCATATACGGATGTATGATAACTAGTTTTCTCCAACACAGGTGGAAACTCGTTCATATCCTCCACCTTAACAATCAGTTCTCGACTAGACGATCGTTGCGGCTCGCCAAAATCAGTACAAGCAATGGTGACAGTGAGTTGGGGCTCAAGCTCGGCATCAAAGGGTCGCGTAGTTGAGAGGGTATGCCACTTGCCACTAGCGGTCAAACTGAAGGCATCCAGTGCGCTAGCTTGAGCGGCCGGGTTGGGAACCAGTTGGCACGTCACTCGTCCGTTCTCTCCGGAGTCGTTGTCTGTCACCTGAACAACACATACGCGTGTGGGAGGAACGTTTTCCCTCACAGACAAAGACTGACCCTCGGCGGGGGAGAACATCTTAATCACCGGGCTAAAGTCATTCAGATCTTCCACCAAAATAGTCACGCTGGCGAGGTTATTCGACGTAACTGAAGCAGTGGAACTGGAAGAAGACCCGCTGCCTCCACTACTATCCACGATCAGCTGGCCAGTATCAGAAGAGGCCTCCAGTACGCTGACTTCAAAACGGTATTCTGACCGTCGATGTGCGGCTAAGTGTGTACGCAGCACAATCTTTCCAGACTCACGATCTAGGCGGAATGTGTTCAGAATCCCTTGGTCCACCTCGCCGTGAAAACGGAAATCCATCCGACCGTTTGGCGGAGAGTCCTGATCCTCAGCCTCCAGTTGTAACACTGGCTGTCCGACGGTGAAATTTTCCGGAATGTTAACTGCATACGATGTCTTCAGGAATACAGGTCTATTATCGTTGGTATCAGTAACAAAAACGCTTAAGTTTTGTCGTACACAACTCCGTGGATCACATGCTTCCAGACTGCCCGAATAGCGGGTCACCTTCTCATAATCCAGGGAATTTAGCAGCCGTAAACGAACAGCGGGCGGCTCAGAATTATCCAGTTCAAACATTCGGCGAAGTTCCGTGCCATGTAAATTGTATCTTTGGATTTGGTTTTCCTTAGAAACATCTCGATCAAAAGCAGCGCCCAAATCAAACATGGAGCCAACTGCAGCTGATTCAGCCACCTCGAGAATTTGCCCCGTCGAGGAACTGGATGTGAACATTGGTGCATTGTCATTGATATCTAAAACGTGTACACGAATTTCCAATGTCTGCATGTCTCGTGACAAGCGACTCTCAATTACGGCGCTGAAAGTCAGCTCGCACGGTTTTTCTTGTTCACAACACAAAGATTTCTCAGTACACAGAGCCTCCAAATCAAGACGCTGTGCAAGCTGGATCAGACCTGTTGAAGTGATGTTGAAAAACACGGAATCCGTTATGATATTCGGCTGCGGAAGTAGAAAGTTAGAAACATTACCAATGGTTGTGTGCAAAGGTGATTCCTCTTTGGCCACAAATCGAACGACCGGTGGAATTTCCGCTCTGGATGGCACATAGGTGTCCAAGAGAACAGTGAAACCAAACAGCAACCCAAATCCGGGGGAATGCATGTTGCTAGGGTCTAAACCGGGGCGGAATAGAGACCGAATTGAAACCTAAACATCACGAACCCTGCGGGGCTGCATCGGCGACGCAATGACGATCGTAATGCCACGGTCATACGCACGTTTGTCTGTACGCATGTCCATTGGTCACAGATGGGCGATTCACAAACAGACACTCACAGACAGTTTACGTGACTCTGATTGGTCCATATTTGAAACCTGACTGACTGAGCCGGACAAGTGACCTTCAAGAAAGCGAACGGCTTGCCGGATTGCTTTGCCCCAGGGCTCTGACGTGTCACGCCGTGACGGTCTCTATGGTGCCATGTGTAGAAGCGGGGCTGGCTTCAAATCGACCAACTGGAACTCAGATGACTGTCACAGGGTCGTTCTGACGGGATAAGGATTGGTTTTGACTATTTATGACGCCCTCGCCAGCGTGGAATCCTGGCGTAGTCTGCGGCTATACCTGGGCTATTCAAGGGCTTCGTGCTTCCTAGAAGACATTTTCGGGGACAAGCCTAGTTACGGTGTGTTCTTAGTTAAGATATGAAATGTTACGAGGAGTGATAAATCTTTATTTCTTAGCTCTCCACGGTTCCACTTCGGTTTGTTTGGTCCACAGGTATGCCCGTACATGCTACTCCACTGTGGACTTCTCAAGTCTCCTAGCTTGTACTAGGAAATGCTGTTCTGGAAAGAACGTTGCGGGTGCGCTTCTTCAGTAATCATTGCCATTGGTCAGAACCTCGCTAAACCTGCGAGGCAACAATCTGGGAGAACAAAAACCCGTTTGTGAACGACGCATGACTCTCATGCTGTAAGGAGGACTACAAGGAATCGCCATGAAGGCAGCCGGAGAACCGGTGAACCCGCCCATTGTTGCTACATCTCAATTAGCAATCAGTCGGTCATACACTTAAAATCTAAACATGCGAAGGTCATGTTTACTCCACCAACTCTACCGACTTTTTCGCATTCCTATGAGTCTCCCATCCATATAAAGTTGGTCCGTCAAATCAGTCGATATTTCGAGTTCGGCGTCGATCGAATAGCCATACCGCATGCGTTGTATAGGTTCTCAGTACTGAAATGACTCAGATCCGGATTGTATCTAATTAAATTTCAGATACGTTAAGGCTGTAAAATAGACACAAGCGGAAGCAGGTCGTGAAGCCATGGTAAAGATACAGCGACAAACCTCATCTGGTTCTCGGACTATGTCCACGACAGTACTGCCTGTTGCTTAGGTCATCCATTTTGTGAATGTATTTTGCTGGTAGATGGTACCATAAACTTTAGTCCCACGCACGTAACCCACACCATGTGCACATGACTCGAATCTCTCGTGGCCTTGAAATGGGTGCATGCTATGGAAGTGCTATGTGCAGTGCTCCTCAGGGAAGCGCTTCCCAAATACAACCACTAGCAGTCGTTACTGGCGTTGCACGTCCGCCTGCTTGAAATTAGTCGAATTGTTCACAACACTTTGTCCTTAAAGGTGTTTCTCCAATCTGCATTTTGCAATGTTCGACCAAGTCCGGCTGTGACTCTACGCGGCAATTAACATTAATCCGGCCGATGGTATTGCTCTCTACAATGTTAATTTGCCGCTTCAAAATACTCAAGAACATCACATAATTGCCGGTCAGATAGCCGTCAGGAAGTATGCACCGACATTTAGGCGAACAGATGCCTTCTGCTAAATGTCTACGAGAAGGTTATTGCATCGGCCCTCCATATGACGTGATGTGTGTTTATAGTCCACCAGTGAGATGTCAATTCAGCCGTTGATCATAATTATCCCTTCATCAGCACAGAAAGATGACATGTTGCGATATGTTAACATTTCGTTTACTCTCATCAGTCGCAAACGTAAAACATAATTACCCCCAACAAACGACATCTACAATACCAGACGCACTATACATGAGGAATTACTGGCCAGCTTCACGGGAGTTGCCACTCTCAGGCTGGAAGCGGCTTGACCCATCACTGACAGGACTATATCTGTGGTCAAACTATTAAAAGCAGAATGACTGCCATCTGAGGCAGAGTTGGGCAACACCAATAGCTAGTGCCAGTCGTGCTCAAGTATGTGGTGTCTCCCTTGATGAAATGTGCACAATTTTGCTTGGAAACCTGAAGGAGACAGTCGGTACCGGTTAGGCTGCATGAAACTGGCAAGGCCGCCAGTGACAGATCACTTCATGCTACACGTGCGCTCACCGAAAAATCACATACCAGAGTTGGAGAGATAAGTTGATGCTGTTATTACGGCTTATGTCTAGGAACCGATCGATTAAACAGCTTATGGTGACTATCCCTCACACAACGAGTCACTAGTTCACTAGATACAGCATATTTCATTCGACCCTGGTGGGTTCGCCGACAAAGACAGGTGCTTCACTGGAAGGTGGAAATCAACCCATGGACCATGTTTTCCTCACAGGAAGTTAGATGAAATAGCGGGTGTGTAGGGACCAAATGTTGACCTGCCTAATTATAGCATAAACACTCCCTAAGTGCAAGGTTATAGGGACACATCCTCAGCGGTTCGATTTTCAGTGACTTCTTGCGAGACGTTGTTGTTCCGGGTGGCCGACAAAGCATAGACGGACAGTTTGACTCATGCTGCACCAGAAGTGCTAATGTTTTCAAAGCAGACTCAGTGAGTACACCTCCTTTTGTCCTTCAATATAGTTCACCGAAAGATAGAAAGAGCGTCGGAGCTGTGTTGTTTACATGTCAGTTCTAAACCGAACGATCGATACCAACTGACCCTGTTTGATTGTATCGCTAGGAAGTGTGTTTGCATGGTCTGCACGAGCTGAGCGCTGGAAACTAACTCGGCAATTATCGTCCAGTATTGCACAATAATCAGGAAAAGATGCGGATCAACGAATTTTGAAGACACAAGAGTGAAAACCTCCTGCCAAAAGTTGCGCCAACATCAGATGTCTTACTTACAATGCCTGTCAGTAGATCAGTTACCAGACCATAAACGGATCGAAAATGTACAGAACTCATTAGATCGTACGGTCACTGACACTGAAACAAGTTGTTCAAGTCACTCAGAGCCTTATATATGCACTCCTAAAATGTACATATAGCATTGATACATAACTCCAGGAGCAAATGCAAATTGATTAGAGTAGGAGGTTATTAGTTTATCAATACTGCCTATCAAAGAACCTGTTCGCAAATGAAACTAAACTAAGCAGACGTCCAGAGGTAGAGGAGTTGGAGCGAACAGTATACTAACTTTTTCTGTTACATACTTCTCAGGTCAATAAAAGGAACCTCGTTGGCAGTTTGATAGACAGCTGTGAAAGTACTGTAGCGAGAAGGCGTCCAATAAAGCAAAATCTTTATTGTCCAAATCGCCAGTCACATGCAATGCGCGCCCTCTCGTTTATGAGTAATAATTCCAACCCGCAACACCCCCCGGTTTCCGTTCACACGTCGTGTGCACTTCTGACCGGTTTACGTGTGTGATCGGCGCCTTCTCCCGGGGGGGTTTTCTGCCTGCCATTCCTCGTCTGTTTGTCCGATTTCGTTGCGCGATGGCTCGTCCGGCTGCTCGTGCTGTCCGCCATCCACCCAATGTTGGCCTTGACCGTATTTCAACATCGTGTCGAGATGTTCTTCTAAATGTTGGCAAAACCACGCCTCCGGTCTGGCCGTCCGTCGTATTTTGCCTGCCCTGCCTCACCCGTTGGTCCGATCCAGTCGAGCGATGACTCATACGGTCGCGCACGTTGTCCTTGATCCGATCGCGGCAGGTTTTTGAACGTACCTCCCCCGCGTTGAGGTATTCGGCCGAGCGTTCGAAAACTCGCACCTCCGACATGACAATCCACCACAGTGTGTACAGAATGTGGTGGATTGTCAGGCCGAAGGTGCGAGTTTTCGGGCGCACTGCCGAATACCTCAACGCGGGTGGTGGGTACGTTCATTCTGATTTTCCCTCGATTAACTAGCATTGCTAACTTACGGATTCTGCAAAACACGGTCAACGTGAAACAGCCAAGGATTTTTAGAGCGTCTGGGTAATGTCGAAACTGTACAATCCAACTGAGTTGTTTTGGCCAGTGGCCATTAGCCAACAACTTGTTATTCGTCCTCAAAATTGTAAGCTCGTATGCACTCGCCACAAAAGTTAGGCGGTCATACTGCTCGAACTTAGGTGACAAACATTAGACAGGACGTGGATCGAACCCAACGTAGGCTTCAACAAGGTAGAATCCACAGCAATAATTCAAAACAGGTCCATGACGGCGTTCACCTATTTGTGGGAATATGTGGAGATCTACAGTGACCCTCGTTCAATTCAGGCCGGAAAATGTTCCCAAAGCAGGACACGGTGTTCAGGAGTTCTAACTTTCAAACGGAACTTTCCCTGTACGTACACAATAAAAGCATGTTTGTATAAAACTCTTTCTTTTCTATGCAAGCCAAACATCTTACCCCCAGTTCTCGTTCAGATACTCACGTAAAAAGGTAAACATCACTATCACGTTGTGGATGGATTGCCTTGTTGTCAACGGTGTCAGTGATCTCATCATACATTGCGAAGCGTTCACGATATGGCTCAACTCGGATAGCTCACAAGGATGTAAAAACAGAACTCGGATTTAGCCTTCACATTACTGTGGATTTCTCAACAAGTCCCTTTCGAAAAAAGCATTACACTCAGGTTTATCTTGTGTTAAGACAAGTTATAAGTCTATATCTTTGATTGACCATTTGACCGTGCTAGTTCGGTTGTGTATAGTGTGAGGACAATAGCGCAGTGATCAAAACGGTTGCCTCATGAAGGCATCACCGGAGCTCTAATCCCGGCCGTGCCGAGGATATGCACTACTAACCAGCTCTAACGAAAGTGAAACACAAGTCAAGTGCTTCTTTTCAAAGAGGGCGCGTTGAAAAATCCCTAACATTACGGAATCCGTGATCAACTGTGAATAATGTCTAATTAATAAGACATGGGTTACTGCAAACCACTGAAATCGAACAACTGCATAAATTGGATTATACTGGAGTCAATAGAGAAACCATTCACATATTACTCGCATGTTTGCTGTTTGTGCACTTGTCCACATAATAACCAGTGAATTGTACAATGTGGATGAACGACGGACATTGTTTGCGTTCTATATCATTTCGGGCAGTGCAAAACAATGATGTTAGTAACTCATCTGTTTAAAAACGACGAATATCAAACATTAGAATAGACTGTGCGCGTAACAAATGATCTAGTTTGTTTGCGAGAAGGAGGAATGTAATACGTCACCGGATAAGTTTTTGTCACGGTTAAATGAGAATATTTGCGGTAGCACGTATTCGTAATCGGTTTCGGCATGTTGCAAAGCAGTTCATCTTCATTGTCTGTATTGTTTGCCGACATCATACAATTTCTTAGCATAGGATCACCGAACTGGTAACAGACTCGCGCAACTGCAAACATTCAAGATTTTAGTGTGAATATGAAATGGGAAAAACTCTATGAATACAACAGGTATAGCTGGAAATGACCAGAACCAACTAACCGAGGGGTTGAAGTTGCTTAAATAAATGAAATATTCAGCAGTTATTGTTAATGCGATGCAATGCAAATTCTGAAGACGAAATTTTGCTCAGAAATATGACTGCATAAATTGTTATAAATATCATTTTCTCAATACTGCTTACTACACACAGTGATTCGCAAATACCAAATTATAGACCACTGGAGAGGCAACAGAGAACTAAATCCCGAAAGTGCCTACTTGTAATATTCCGCGGAAAGAAGGAGTCACGTAATCGATGCAATGATTCATCGGGCAAGGAACAGAACGTCCACATGCTGAAAGGATGATACAATAGACAGTCGCGGGACTGGTGACTTACAGACCAAATTGAGCTCACAAATTAGTGGGAAGATTCTACTGAACGACACACGCAAATGGGAACAAGACAACGTGAAGTTTGTGTGTGTGCAAATAGTTCAGTAAAACAATTATATTAAAAGCACCTAATGATCTCTTCCACTAGTATTGTTGACTGGTACAAATGCATGGATGCCGCGAAACCTGGAAAGGGAAAGAAAGCACAATTTATTATACATGCAGTTTGCTCCGCGTCACTACTGTTACATACTACCCAGTTGAATGGACTACTCAAGTAAACGCACTGATTCAGTGAAACAAATTACGAACAATACTCACTTTTCGCTTTCGTCAGAACTCGTCAGTCGCACGTGTCCTTGCCACGACCGGGATTAGAACACCAGTGATGCTTTCCGGAGGCTAGCGTATCGTCCACTACTCCACTGACCTCACATTGGGCACGGTTATAGTTTCATTTGCAAACGCCCAACCACGTTCCCACGTATGAGTAGTGTTCAGCTTACCTGAGTGGCTCAAAGGGAGAGGCAGTAACGCTCCTGTTGAATCCAATCGATTGCCCCACAAAACAACGCCAATCATCAAGTCCTAGTAGTGGGATCATAGACTGGAGTTAGTAGGATAATTATTGTTCTTCTCCTGAAATCAGAGGCAAGAGGAGCACTGCCTATGGACGAAAATAGGGTGGAGCGTTTGCATAGGATAACACAGTGGCTAAGGTTACCATAATCGATCACGTCCTGGAGACCCTAACGACAGTCAGTTTAACTAAACGCAGATAAAAAAATAAGGAACCACTTGGACTTAAATTACGAAACACTGTAATTCCAGCCCTATACACTCTTTCCAACTCATTAGTCCGCTCACGCCTGGGAACAAACAAAGAGGCCTCCCACCCATTATGTAATTTCATGAGTTTCCACGGAAAAGAGAAAATATCATTGCTTTCGCGTCCCTGTCTCTGTGTTGGTCGGGGAAAAGTTGTGCCGGACTGTGTAACCAAGTGAATGGGATTAAATAAAAGAAAACCACAGCGAAACAGCTTGCGCGCAGTCACGTCGAAAACAAACACCGAAACAAACTGGAACAACATCATGTCAGACAGGGAAATTTGATGATCTACGAGACCTGGTTCGAATGGCAGTTAGGGAAACTGTAGTGTAGGTTGTTTCGCCCATATGAGCCAACCGAGGACAGTTTTAAAATTCTGGGTTGACTCGCAAGTGACTACTCCGTTAGGCACTGTGTTCCAGTCTGGGCAGACTCTAACCCTGAAACGATTCGGTCTGTAAAATAACCTGCCCATTTCGTTACTCAGTTTTAGTGAGTGACCCTTTAGACCTTATTTCTTGTTTACTCAGAGAAAATGGGTTGGTGGATGACCCGGGGTGTAGAGCAATTTGTAGGTAAGAATTAGGTCTTCCGTCATGGAGCATTGACCTAATTCTGCCCGTCCTTCCGGGTTGGGGTTTTTCCAAAGCCCGTGATTCTTTTTGTGGCGCGTCTCTGAACACTGCTGGTAGGTGCCAAATCTTTTTAAAGATAATCACAATAGGCCCGTATGTTCGTTTCCAGGTGTAGGGTAATTGTGAAGGCAAATACTGGGGAATACTTCAGGGTGGGAGGTTCCTTAACAAAGTTTCCGCGACGTTCAGGGTTGTTTGTGCTTTTTAACCACGGCTGTATGATTTTCAGATGAACTTTTTTTCCACTAAGGTCCCCGGGGGAATCGTTACCATAGTGACACGAGTGCATTGTGTCACCAAGGTGGTAGTCAACACAACGTGGGAAGCGAATGTGTACGACTTTATATTTGTTAACTTTGATTGGGATACTAGTGGTGGTGGTGGGTTACTGGTTTAGACAACCCAAATCGTCTCGAAAGCCTACAACTTCAGCACATTGCAGAACTCAACAGAGTTTTATCCCGTCACCATACAGCAACACTGGTGAGTTCGTTATGGTGGGTGGTTCAAGAATGAAGGCAATAATCAACAGGGTCCCCAGATGGACCCCTTTGGTAACAAGCTTCCAAACGTCCGTCAGCTTGACCTTGAACCTGTGTGAACGTAGGTGCAACTTCAGTGTACTCCTCAAGTGACACGAGTACGCGCCAACTGAGGCCGTAGTTATGGAATTTCTGCAACAATATGGAATGGCTAAGTCTGTCAAAGGCCTTGGAAAAGTCAAGCCAAGCCACGTCAATCTCCACTCCTGTGTCGGTAGCCTTTGATCATAGTCGCGAACAGTCAGCAAATTCTTGACATACGAATATCCCTTAAGAAGGTCATACAGCATCATAGTAATAAGTTCGGGACTTTCAGCCTGAATGAAGTAATCCAGTAGGCTCTCACTTACTTCAGAGACCACCGGAAGCAACGCTATTGGTCGATTGTTTGCTAAATCATCTTTGCATTCATCTTTGGAAGTAGAAGATTTTGAACTGTTTCCAGGCTTTCGGTAGACGGTTAATTGGCAAGGATGATTAACAAGTAATAGGAGCGATTCTACCAATTCGGTCATACAGCTTTTCGATGTGACAGGATATCAAGTCTGGATCGGGCGATATGTGGGTTACTAGGTTTCCTAATTTGATTCTAAATTGTGACACTGAAATTGGGGATAATTCAGTTAAGTTGTTGTCTTTATGTTGAAAATCGCTCTTGATTGGCACTAAATTCACATTTACATACAGTTTTTTCGTTAAATTCACCAGAAGTGAGCAGTCACAGAATGCAAAACTTATTCCACGTGTTTGCTGCAAATTTACCATAGGATTCATCATAGGATCATCATAGGATTCATCTCCAGCTTTTGAGTGAGACAGCTTCGGTGGAAAGACCAATCCTCCCTGATAACAACCGTGATATGATTAAGCCACGTTGAATACTCAGTAAGCGCACGTTCAGTCCGTTCCAGACGGTTCCTTTTCCATGGTCTCAGTCTAGTCAACGGTTCGGTTTTGTTTCTTAAGCGTCTCAGGTTTCTAGTAGATCTGAGAAACTCTGGTGAATATGGTTTTTGACACTGATGGTGGTTTCTGCAATGATGAATTGCCAGTGATGATCTAAGCTGAGTGTGTTGATGAAGCCAGGTCATTCAACCTTCCTAACTTGTGTCTTCAGCCCTGAGAAGTTTGCCTTGTGGTAGACCACTAGACCGGTATCAAAAAGAATTTGGCGCTTGCTATAGGTGTTTAGAAGCACGTCACTAGTTTGATTATGGTGCTTAGGAAGACGTCTTTTTAGAGAGGCTGTCAGTTCTTTAGCAGAAGATGCCTAACTGCCATCGGAAAATCCTTCAACCCAGCAGCTCTCCTATGATGAAAAAATAAACGCCTGAAGGCTCATTCTTTGAAAATGTGGTGGTGAATGGACAGGACATCATATAGGCCAAACTTCTTTCCATTGAGGATCTGTTCACACTATTACCCAATGCTTAATTTTGTGGACAGGAAGTAAGTACCATTTGACCAGCAGACACACGAGACAATTTGTCTGACATCATCTTTACCATTCTTACAGGTCACATACCAGAATGAATATGGCTGTAATGTGTTTCTGTGCTTGTTTCTGACCCAACCATACTATAATAGCTTTCCACAATTTTTCTTCCACAAATTTTGATTCGTTTTTTCGTTTATAAGTCGACTAACACAATCCATTCCTGACCAGTACAAAGGTAAATATGCACAAACGTATGTCGATCTCTCTCCCCCATTCAAACATGTAAGTGGGGCATGCGTAGTCGGTAGGACAGACTATACTTCACAATAAAATGATTAATAAGGGAAAGCAATATGTGGGGTAACAACCGTCTCAACGTAATTTGTACATGCCTAGACTATAGACCAAAGCGACGTTTAATTAGTGGGCAAAAAGAGACCTGGCCATGGTTTTTCAACGTGTAGGCGATGAGCCATAACTGATAAAAACTGCCATATCCCTTAATATTGACGAGAAGAAAACAAAGCAGTCTGACAGTTGGAAATGTCACCAAGACATTATGTCACCAGTTGCAAGTATCTAGCAACAGATAAATCAGCATGTGTGGACTAAACCGAGGTAGTGGGAACTGGCCCATTTTTGTCAAAAAGAAAGATTTATCTGAAAGCATGCTGTATTGGCCTGCTGCGTCGAATGTCTGGAACACTACTGCTGGGTACGTTAACATGGAAACTCTCAACGAACACCTGCCAAATACCATACTCAAGTCTGCGAAAAACAGTACTGTGATCCAGAAATCACTCTCTGGCCGTTTTCCGATTTATTTACATGAGCAAGAAACCCAAGACAAAAGTTTGCTCAGGCTTTTACATACCAAAACTTTAGCAGTTGTTTTCACTACTCGAGCTTATACTGTATAAGATTACATTCTGAAATGCAATTAACGCGACCCATGTAACGACAGTAGGAGTTCGATTCTCACCGGCTTTTATAACCCTTGATGGAATGAGTGTGTAGACATTAAATAGAGTACTTCGTGGGCAACCTGAAGAAGAGAATGATCACGGCCAAAGATGTTGAACCGGTATTGAGTCACGGATGTTACAAACCGCTCTCATGAAAATAACATCTTGAACGAACTGATTGTCGTTCACACCTACTATCAAGGAGATGGGTAATTTTGATATATTGAATACATCAGTAAGTCGTAAATTTCCCAATCCTGTCAACCGTTCAACGTGACGTTCTTTAAAGCCGAAAGGCAGTAATCAAACTTGGTCTGTCTGAATGGCTCCGGAAACCCCACAAGTACAATTTTTGCCATCACCATCTGTATAATCTTGATTCTGAAGCAACGAAATGGTCAATATTATCCACGTAGCTCTGTTTAATTTACGCAAAGTACACAAGGATTGATCAGTGGGATGGCTTAAGCAAACAGCCCATTGTTGTATCTGTATCTGATCCCCATCCACTACATGCTTTACGGACAATAACAACGCTAGTGAGAACAAGTCACTCAGTAGAAGCGCATTGTATATTGTCGCATTTACAGGCAATCGGGTCATTTTAAAGTGCATGGATGAGTGAGCCGTTGGTCGCTGAAGCCACGACCAATCAGAACACTGTTGGCGCCTTGGCACGAGTGTGGGACACACAGGCGGCCTTGACGCATATACCACACCCATGTATATGTGGTTCGTTTCTGATTTTTGGCAAAACACGTTAAAAACCTACTTTGCTTCCACATAATGAGGATATCTACTTCCCTGGGACGATGGGCGCAAAATGCTTAGGCTCGAACATCATTACAGCTCATTTCTGTAGGACAGTTTGGTGGCCCGGATACTAGAAGTGCAATGCCAGGTCGCAAAGTTCATCGATGTGTTTATGGGACATTCAATGGAAACACATGGAGATGTGAGTATAATTTGCGGGTCGCTCAGAAACGACCATCAGCGGGCTGTCCTTCATACTTGTGGAGGTAAAGTCACTTAGAATTAAAAGTTGAACAGCAGATCTTGTCAGTATATGCTTATTGCAAAACGCATGTAGACTCTGTCTGAGTCAACCGATCCTCAAAGGTCAAAATACTAATTTGTGTGGCCTCTTGATTACGGAAACTTCTTGACAATCACAGCTGAATGCATGGTTGCAAGACCACAAGCCAACAAGTGAGGAGGAAGCTTAACTAAAACAGTAGACCGAGGTGAACCTCTCTGGCGGGCTTTTCAGATTTATCGAGGAAGCGAAAAGATTTTTCGAGATCTAGACATGCCTTCTTGTTCCCAAGAATGTATTACTTAAAACAGCCAGTTATATAAATCAGGGACAGGGCGGAAAAACGAACGAGTGGACAGCAAATGGATGTATATCGAACTGGGACTTACAACTTCACTTCTTGATCGCAGATGCCTAGTCCCTGTTTCAAGCAGGAGCTATTAACCTACATTGTGTAACTGCCTGCGTTAGCCACTTGTGGATATACACCGTAACCTCCTGTTACAAGTTCCTGTCAGTCTTACTAATGTATCCGTAAATTCAGCGGCGGATATACAGAAGATGTCACGCGGTAAACAATTTCCCGAAAATGGAGGTTAGACCGAGGAAAGCAATCCTGTGTAATGAACACAGTGCCACCAACTTCCTAGTGGGATAAATGCGATTAAAGCAACCCTCGAATGAAAAGGTTGCAGAACGGTTCTTGATTGAAGTTTGGTCACTTGCTGCTGATGAGGAAGGTTAGCGATTTTGGCGAAATGTCAGTTTGGATGAGACCGAATTGCGAAAACTCAGGGCTTCGAATGAATTCGGACCAGCGACAGAAACAGCATGCCGAGACGCGGCGAACGCCTTATCAGCTGAGCTACGAAGCCACACCAGGAGCCCGGAAATCTCACATTTGGACTCGGTTACCTACCCGTCCCTCTTCCGGTGGTTCGAATCTAGCCGAAACACCGATTTTTCACAGTTGGGTCACGTCTTAATCATCAACTCTGCCACACTAATCATTAGGAATATCAATTCCTAGGCAGAACGTTAGACTGGTAATGATTTGATTGATATATTGGATGCTCAAGATACAATTCATGATTCACTTGTTGATTAACATTCTCTTCTGCTGGGGAGTCGGGCATTTAAACAAGTTTGTGAAGGAAGAAATCCTCCATGTTGATCCATTGGAATTAACGATATACTCTGCGAAAAGGAGATACCCATCATGGACGGGTTTGTTGGTAATAAGTCACAGTGCATTCGACGCCAGTCAGATCGTCCACAGTAACCTCGTTTAGGAACATACGGGGCCAAAACCAAACATTCCCTCTGAGGACGGATATACTGGGAGGAAGTTACTGACACATGTCACGGTCTGAACATTTGAAACAAAGCATCTACTCATGAGATTGTTGTCACGCAAACCCACCATTGTGTGCGCTGTTCGTGTGAGTTAATGTTCCCCTTCCCTGGACGATACCGAGTCGCTGCACCACTAGGTAGCAACCCGCTGTAACAATCCCCGGGACGAGGTTGAATCATGCAGATGGGCCACCTGATTATCATTATGTACTCATTAGCAATTTATCATTCATCCTGACTAAGGTGGATGTGCTCTGGGAGGGCAGCAGAATGACAGGATCTATCCACCTTGTGGCATCATGATGAAAGGCTCGGAAGCCGGACAGCAAGGTGCCAGGGTAACGAAGAAAGTGAATTGGTAACACCGAACAGAAGTTCCATCACGGCGGTCGTTTTACTACCGCGAACTATCATTTGATTCCACGAAAGGCTGGGACAAATCATTTCATCGCGAAGAACAGTGCTATCAGACCTTAGTTCATGAGGCTGATCGGATCGCTCAGAATAAACTATCACATTGGCTACTATACATCGCTAGCACGTTCAGGACGTCTGAACTCCACCGAAACCTTTTATGACTGTCTTGATCGCAGCGTAGAAGAACAGTAGTTCCTGTCTGACGTCGGCAGCGTCATGCAAGCTTATGAAAAGTTTGTTGAGTTAACACTGTCACATATCACCGAGGTAAGTAAACTTGTGTATGACAAGAGGAGTTGCATAAGTAATCAAAACACACGCTGGCAGCAAGCGTTGGTCTAACCGAAACTCAAGGTTTCCTAATAATGCTGGTCTTTTATTCATCGTGTTCATCTAGCATGTAATACAAACGTTCGTGTACGTGGCCACTCTAATATTTGGAGTCCTTAACTTCACCGTAGGTTTGCCGTTGCATATTCCGTTAGCAGCATCGCTCCCCAAATTTAAACCCAGTTTGCAATGAAACAGGTTTAAGGACAAACCACTTACTTATAGAAAACAGCAACACTTGGAATGGTACTTTTTATGAGAAAATTGTAAGCATCAACACTGTCTAGACCATATTGTGCGAAGGGTGGCTGGTAACTAGTCAGGATTGTTACAGCAGTACACTAACTGGCTGGGCATCGCGCGGAGTTGCTGCATTTTGTGGATAATACCAAGTTGTGTGGTAGATTTATGATTTTAGATGAGACCCAGCTATGAAAAGTCATGGCTTTGACTGGAGTCGAACAAACGACAGCCACAGCATGTCTCAACGCAGTAAGCACTCTACAAGCTGAGCTACGAAGACACACCAGGAGCTCAGAAGTTTTACACTCGGACTCCGTTATCCACCAGTCCAACTGTCTCACACGGAATCCACTAAATGGTCTAGGGGACCGGCTGCCCCGGCAGGATTTCTCAAACAGTTTGAGCAGGAATCCACCAAAGCCACTGCTGAGCATAGAAATTGTATTACCAGCAAGCAGTATGTTCCCTTAGAAGGCGAGTCACGTGCACCGTCAACACCACAACTACACTAGTCAATTTTGCTTCGTGTTGCTCACCAGCAGCTTCATTTAGTCCAACTTCCCTCTTCTTGCTATCATCATTCCGGTCAGTTCAATTCTGTCTAGTCTCAACTGCGCAACCCGCCCGGTCTGTGTGAGACTTGTTACCAAGCCCCGTAGTTATGTACCACAATGAAATCACTACATTCACGCTCGTCAGTCTCAGAGGCTAACATATTTGCTAGTCCCTTTGGTTCTGTCTGTTATTCTCTTCCGGTCTTACAAAGACGTACTCGATTTCCTTCGCCCAGCTTGGTACAAAACTCAACAGATTTGACGGTTCGGTTGCGCGATGGTCTGTTTCCCTAATTTTAAGTGTCGGTCTTTTAGTTCATTCTTGAATGTGCGATACGGAACCACCAAAATACCTTATGTGGATTATGTGCTTCATGGTTTCCTCGAAGAAACAGTGTAAAACGTTACTTTGATTCGTTTGAGAGATCCAATTTGGCTCCTTGTCGGTTGTGCTCACAGCACTTCGTATGGGCATGTTTAGTTTTTTGGCAACTACTTCACAACCAGGCAAAATTTGGCTTAATGATCATTTGTGTTCATCAAAAATCTAAGTCAAATTTAAGAATGTGAAGGTTTGAATTAATACGGGGTTAACTAGAAGAAGTTGGGAACAAGTGTCAGGGGTTAAGGTCTACTTGCAACAGTTACTCCCCCACATTGTGCAGCCGGTAAGAATTGGAACGGGATAAATATTGAAAACTTGTTGTCTGCCTTTTCATTAAACAGAGGAATTTTATATTCCGATTACGCACTTAGGTGGCATTACAGTAGAGCTGAATTTGGAGAGTGAAAAACGCTATACCATAATGGTGAACGAAACCTTCCGCAAACATTTACACACCTCATAACTACCAGTGTAGGCGACACACAGTATGCAATGCAACTGCATTTTGCTGATGTTGCAATATGTTTGAGACCGATTGAGGACTCATAATTTTAGAACAATTTGTGGACAGTCGGTAATTTGACTCATTGATGACGTTTTACTCCTGACACTGAAGCTTCTTCAAACCAGATGAACCACCTACAAATCTGGTATTCAATACAGGCTAGACGTAAGCAACTAAACGGTTGGATGAGATAACAAGCTCAAAACATTAAAACTGTGATTCTCATATCAACTTACCTGGAAAAAAATCGATTGTGTGACCGACTAATCTGACACGCTATATAGATTTCACTTCTGTCTAGCTGTTCACATGACCCAGATCTGTTGTAAATAGCCATTCGATTCCAGCATTGACCCGCCTACCTATGCACCCTTGACCTTTGACATGTTACATTCTACTTCGTTTAGCTGCTTACGTCTAACCTGTTTAGTCTGAAGAAGGCTCTGTGTTGGAAGTGAAATGTCATTAAGGAAACAGACTACCGACTGTTCAGAAGTTGTTCTGAAATTATGTATTCGGCTTAGCCGCTTCAGATTTCTCGGTGGCACCGTGACTTGTATGTTCACGCTACCATGACCAGCTACATGTAAACAGTGCGGTAGGGCATGTTAGAACGTATCACTACGTCACTGCAAGTGGCACATCACACAACAGCAGACACATCTTGAGACACATGTAAGAAAAGTGGCAAGTACATGGGGGCCACAATTCCACTTTGCTTCAGAGTTTCATTCTGTTCCGACGTCGGTCAGAAAATGTAACCGAGTTACAAGTGGAAGGAGGCAATCGCCAACAGTTAATTGTGTCCTCTGAAAACTAGCTGAAATATGCGGTTATCATGATGAAGCTTGAGTGTTACTGTGTTGAGGTGATGAATGACGGTAATATCCATGCCACAACTGGATGGGACACTCGGTAACTAAGCAAAATCAGAGTCGTAAAGAATATGTGGGATATTCTGTATTGTACCTGTGAGATATGTTCTCATTTAACCCTGACTTCAGACAATCGAAAATGTGCAATCGTGATCGGCCATACAACGATATTTGTTGCTTGATTTGTTTAAACCTAACCACACATCTGTGCTTCAGGCTTTTTGTTGCCGTCATTCCGACTGGTGCATTCTTGTTCAATCTTAAGAGCGTGATTCCAGCACAATTTGAGGTCGGATGTCCCCATGGTATTTTGAAATGAAACTTCTACCTTCTTACATTTCATTTTCGAATGTCTTCCAACAAGAGACATCGTTTAGTAACAGAGATAGCCATTTGGATGTTACGTACCTGACACCCCACACAGAACCTACGAATCCAGTGGTCAAACCAACCGTCAGACCATATGTTCGAAAAATGGACTAATATTGGAAGAACTTGTTAGAATGCACAAATGCGTCAGCTAAATTCGTTAGCTCGTAGTCATCTCTATTTAAGGTGTACTTCATCCGTTCAACTAGATCTTTTATTGTTTTCCCACAGTCTTTCGTAAGATACTTCGTCGGTGGCCATATCGTATGCAGTTCGAATGGGGCAAAAAATATTTTTCAGTCTGTTCTCCTTTCCTCTAATAAACTAGCCTCTGGATAGGTTCGTGAGGTTCCGATGTGCGTGGTGGTGTGAGTAGCTGAGGTTGATAGGTGGCATGTTTTCACATTGTCGTCAAGAACAACACAGTTCTTTAGAATATGATCACCTGCCCCTGAGGCCAGCTTGTCGGGTACAACTTCAGCCACTGTATACTGAGTTTGGCTTAATCCTTGCCATAGTTTTTCTTTAATTCGCAACTTGCGGGGCACATTGTTGGTTATCAGAGAAAGGGAGGATTTTGGCTCCTCTTCAGCCTCTCCACAAATAGAGTTTGAAATTATCTCCCAAAATCAGCAGAAGTCCTGGAAAGCAAGAAGTCACTTATATAAATGCTGATAGAAAATGGATTTTTGACATCAGTTTGGGTGGTTCTGTCAAGTACTCCCGTTACCGGGGTAGCTTCAGTATGTATTGGTTAGATGACTCATTGTGTGTCCACGATTTATACAGAATTACGGTGTGCTAAAGCGGCAAACCCATTCACGATCGTTCAGACGGTCGGAGCAGAATCACACAAAGTAGCAACTCGGTTTGTAACACACAGACTTTTATAAGTGATCATCTATCATGTCCGAATTGGATTTGACCTGGAAAACTACTTAGACATGGTGGTCGAGTCGCTTCAGAAGGTGGGTCTCATAAGTGCTGAACCCTGTTGTCTAGCCAGTTAGTTCAGCAAGCACCATCCCGCATTTTTGCCGCTTGGGTGAATCGTTGGTGTACCATGCTCATAGTGTGGCAGGCCTTTGATAGTACTGGTAACGTCCATTTAAGTTTGGCGATTGGACAGCCCGAGAAAGAGTTCATGTTGTTAAACCTTACCGCCTATTCACATTCTCGTTATTGAACCGTACGAATGGATAGTCTTATATTGCATTGTTTTCAAACACCATTGCACGGTTCAATAATCTTATAATTACCTGTTAGTCGCGATTAGCTACAATTTACTCATAGAGCGGTTGACAGTGTTCGATGTGCGAACAGTTGACACGAGAAACTGTGTACCGAGGCTGGAATTGGGCTTGTTTTACCTGTGCATGCAGACCAGGCTTGATGGCTTGGTTACCGGTAGGCTGTGTACACACTAATGCCAGTTGAATAAGTCTGGTAAACGAGGCGATCCCAGAACTCCCTGAAATCTCCAAACCGTGGTCTGCTCCGTGTAGAACAATCTGACACGGTACTGGCGTACTTAATTAGTTCACTTTATAGGTGTTTCAGTACATACCGAAGATTATCCAACAAATAGAGACAAAACGAATAGCATCACAAGGTCGGTTGCGCAAGTGATGGTCAGCGAGAGAAATGTGTTGACTTATAGAATCTTAAAAAAATCAGCGAAGAAGTATATCAGCTGGAAGTAAGATTATAATAAATATGCCAACTGTCACTTTCCTGAACTTCGAATAATGAGCTACTGTGTCACACAAAGTCAGACCAATGATGATCTGAGTGACCGTGAACAACCTGACTGAGTTCGAAAAATCATATCCTCTTCCATAAAGAAACAGTGGTGGTTACGGTAAAGACTGTTATTGGGTAACGAACATAATGTAGTTTGATTGGCCTACTCCTTATTACGTTCCACTACCTTGACTTAGGCGGTTTGGGTGTTTAAGTCCATCAGGCATTCACCAAGGCTGTTTTAATCACTACTTCTTACAAACAAATTCAAGGTAGAAGCTGATCACCGATCTTGATTGACTGGGGTAGATTGACTGGGGTCGATTGACCACAGTTTCGCCTGCAGCAGCTTGTGTCTGAGCTTCGTTTGGTTGAACGTTCTCCAACCAATAAATCACTCCAGTTCAGCACAGCCATCTTCTACCAAGGTTGGACCCTGTCACCACAGCGGGCAGACAATTGCAACGATTTCAAACTCAGCTGTTCAGTAACCCAAAAAAGAAAATGATGCTTATATGGATCTCTATCTCTTTTGAGGTTTGCTGACAGCTTGACGACCACTTTGTCCCACCTAATATGAAGTCCATCACCAAGGCTGATCACAAGAGATCGCACAGCCGAACAGAACGTTAGCCGCTTAAAACACTTCTTTACTGTGCCGATCCCCAACTACGAATTGCATTTTTCCAACTGTCAGCCCTATGCTACCCGTCTGATCCACAGTCGAAGGTGAGTAACCCGTTGATCAACACAAACCCAGTCGCCTTGACCACTGGAATAAGTTCCCACCCACGGCACGTGAAGTCATCGAATGATGTAATATACGCTGTGATTTGGCACTTCATAATAACAAGGTAAGCGGTTCACGTGATCCGATTCCGTGACCTTTCTCACTGAAGTGGATGGTAGTGTGACAAAAATCAAACTCTAAGATCATCATTTCCCACCTTGTATGATGAAGACGGTTTGTTCGACTGTAACCAAACCGAGGTAACCTCTTTTGATCATTACATTGGGAAAAGTGAACAATTCATGACAGTATTCTACAAAGGTCTGTTATCTTCAGTTGAATGTTGAAAATAGACCAGAGTGATGTCCATATCGTTCATGTTTTGGTGCTTACCATTCCCCTCAACGGAAGTAAATGAATTTGTCGGTACACTGCGCCCACAAATGAGAGAGCGGCTGATGGTTTTATTGATTTGCTCTTTAATACACACATCGGATCTCAAGGTCTGTCACTCACATCGAAAAGTAAAACAACTCGAATGGTGTGTTGCCTCAGTGGTTCACTTCAAGCCTATATCATAACAAGCGAAACGCTAGAGTGGAAAGTGTCTTCTGCACTTAACTGAACAGGCTTGGAATTGATTGCATACACAACTAACAAACACCAAGGCACTAGAAATACATCTTAACAGATAGACACGATTGTCTGAGATGAGATTTTCAAATGCTACACTGTGGATCACATGAACACAGCCTGAGCAGCTGGACGAGAACAGTCGCTGTATCCACTAACGGAATGATATGATGTTATGCTGTTTTCTAAAGTAACACTATGGCAGAGCTGACTATTACAACTACTGAAATGTGGAGTGGCATATCGTTCTGTAGATTCCGCTGTGCCAGCCATTCAATAGGCATTAGTGTATTCACACAATAGAACATTTACACAAGTAGCTTCCTGTAATTTCTGTTGTGATCTTATAAATTCATCGTCAGTCTGAGCATCGAACCATTTCTTTAAGCCGGCTGCCACTCCCTCACCATTCTAGTTTGAACAAGACAAGTGCACGCTGTACAATATCGCTACTGGTGTGCACACCTGTGTACAGAAATGCAGTCAAATGCATATGATCATTCTCAACCTCTTCCATTTTGTAAACATTCAACGAATCATGTATAGTTCTCAATGTGACCTCCCCGTAATCGTTAGCGTTACAACGTTATGCGTCGATGTCTCCCTCGATTGGCACGTTGTTTATTGTTTAGTTTTGCATGTTTACTGTCGTTTATCTAAGTAGCTTCCAAGTGAACAGTTATCCTCTGCCAACTTGCCTAATGGGATATCACTTCATAGGTTTGTACTAAAGGCAAAATGTCAGTTACATCTCAGCTATAGGGTTAGAAAATTTGAGTATAATTTCGATGAAGCGATTTTATCATCTTCGACACTTAACCTGTGAAGGCAATCATGATACCGATTCATTAAAAATGCACTTGTGTTATGATACCATACAAGCTTTCGGTCACGTGGTCGCTGAACTATGTACCGTTAAGTGACAAAAGAGATTTATCGATTTTGATTTCCGAGGCTTTGCCTTCAGTTTTGTTAAACCTTCAGTGTGTTTAATTCGCTTGACGACTGATCTGAAGGGTGTGGTTTAGTGGACTGAAATTGCTCACACAAACACTGTCCATTATCTTTTCGGTCCTCAGTTATCCCTAATCCAGCAGGGGTTACGGGTTCTAGATTGACACACAACCATGCGTGTTGATGGTGTGCAACTGTTTGGTACGGGTGACAGAAAACGCCTACCGATTGGCACCATCCGACCACACTAATTTACGGGCTACCAACTATGTGGACCTGAGGTTTGTGTCTTGGTAGACAGTGAAACAAGCGGGCCAGTGAGCATGCGTCAGTACGGTCGAACCAGTTGAAACGCAGTCAAAATAAGTGGCTTCGAAACAAGGTTGCAACTTCAGTCTTGTCGACCGCTTCCGGTTGAGCACACACGCCTTGAGCTTGACAGCTGGGTGGCCAACCCTACCCTGTAATTTGTAGCAATCCTCCTCGCCCTCCGACACCGACCGTCGATTTGATGTCGGATTTGTGGTTTTGGGGATAGAGGTCATGGAAGAGGTCACGTGGGTGTTACAACAACTGCGATCAGTTGCTCGGTTCGCTAGACAAACGTGTGCTGTGATAAGGAAAACAAGATTAGGTACTAACTCTTGGATAGGTCCATGCCGAGGTTGAACCGGAAGCGATATACATGTGAGCGAAAAGCAAACTTATCTCCATCCAGGTATACGGAAAACGTGGCCGTTGATGAGTAAACACGACAGAGAGGTTTTGTAATTCGTAGACTTTACTCATCGCCTGTTTCAGTTACCGGTTGTTGGGAGGATAAATCGTTCTTTTGTAATACAAAGCACGTGTATTTTTAATGTCTCATTATTTTTTAACGGTAGGCTGTTGTTAATAGTTTGTGTCGTCTCCCTTGGTCCACCGGACAGGCCACTCCATTACAATTATTCCTCACCGCATCGATGCGATGAGTCACAAACCAGGGAGCGACCTCTGTGTCACTATCACATAAGTAGTTACCCAAGGTTCGGTCTGTCCTTAAAGTAATCGGCTCATCTATCTTGTCTTCGATGTGGTTTCAACAGTATCACTGTTAGTGTTGGTTGTGTTGTTTTTTGCTGTTATTGTGGTTGCTGCTACCTGACTAATTTTCAGGCATATTCCCCATATGTTCGTGAATGTTCCGATGAGAGGCACCTTCCACCTCACGGAGTGCCCCAAACTGGATTTTATTTAACTGGATTGGGTACAGAAGCTGCAGCTACTGGATAAGTTAATCAACGTATTCAATCTGACAGACTCAAAGCATATTTGGGTGTAACAACTCCGTCGGCTGTACCTACACAACTGGTTAACTAGACGAACATCCGGCCCACATGAATCTTTGCAGACACCGTGGGATGTTGCACAAAGTCAGTCTTATAACACAAGACGCGCAGCCCATACTTCGTCCCAAATGTCCATTACTCCACCATGCACTTCCAGATGTTGATCGTGAATCGGATCGGCTTCAAGTTGCAACCAGCATTCAATCAAACGCTTACTCCACCCGAGTTACACCGAATGTGGTAGTGAGAAGACCACTGCAGCTCTGAACATGTATGTCGATTTTTTCATGGAAATCAACAACATTGTGAATGTGTACCGACACTCTTTATCCGCACCGGATGACTTGTTGTGAGGCTGAGCGGGGACAGATGTTTCACAAAAGTGGACCTAGTGGAAGTTTACCACCGAGCAGTCGTTGAAGAGGACTCCAGAGAGTTACTCATTGGAAGCACACACAAAGGATACTTCCAAAGCAGCCGACTGCACACCGAAATAAGGACGACGCGTGTAATCTTACAACTAGTGGAAGACTGATGGACCTTTCCTGTTCTGCAGTCTACCTTCAAGCTAACAGCTTCATGGGTAGCAGTTCGAACAATTTGGGGAGTATATTTTCGGCTAAGTGGGTAGATGAGTGCATATTTCACACAAAAGATTGCGTACATTTGGTTCTTCATCTACAAGAGCGGTGAGAAACCACACATTGTGAACGCAGCACCAAGTCATCGGATGCCGTCCCTACTGTACTGTCAGTTTCATAGTTGGCGATTTATTACCGTGCAATTTTCTGTAGCCTTCAAGATTCAGAGGTGTGCTCCAGTTTCCTACTTGCAAAAACTAGCGAATGGGAGTAGTCCTCCAAAAGGTTTCAATCAAGTTAGCTTCGTGCTTACCGCGGACGGGCTCTTGAATACCTCTAATTCATCGTTTGAAAGATTAGTGCATCAGACAATTCCAAACTCGGTTCTGGCATCATAGCCTCCTACCAATTATCGGACGGCCCTGAGTGGGCCATGAACGCTGCCAGATCATTCACCCTGGCCTAGGTGAATTATGGTTAGGTGAAACGAGAAGGTTTGCCAATTATCCTTGTAGTTAAAACGTTCCATGTAGTTACCTCTAACCGTTAGTTCTTCTTGTTGACCGGCTGCAAGACAATTTTTAGGTCACAGAAGTGCTTTTCACTCTATAAGGCTAACCAACAAAAGAGGTTAATGACAGCATTGTGCTGGAATCCAAGATCAAACACAGGTCAGCTTACATTTCCTGTCTGATAAATGTCTCGTAGCGCCCAGTTCAGAGTCGAAAAAAACACTCACCGCTGTTATCACTCTCAAGTCGAGAATCTGCTGCACTTTTCTGGAAGACACCTGTGCATTACATTCGTCATTCGAATTGGTCCAAGAATGTTCCAGCAGTTGATGACCTACGTATGCATAAGCACAACCCAGATGATGAACAGAGGTAAAACCCCAGTAGTCGAGAATCTATCTTTCTCGTATACTGTCGTGTTGTTTGTAGACAGAATAATCCCACAGTCATTTTGTGTGCGCACTGTCAACCAGCTACTGTGGGCACATGGGGAACCAGACGATGAGAAGCGTAGCTAACAATGGTGGTTCTAGATGTCACCTAAATTGAAACAGCAATACGAAAATTGCATGGAATGTCAGGCAAGTACCAAATAATCAATCTAATGCACTCAGTAATCTTGTTCATGGGTGCCAATTCTATGACATCGTCCACATTAAGATTCTCTGACATTCGGCACACGGGCTGTCAAGCAACGCACCTCCCCCAACCAAGCACGCTTGTTTGGCAGCCCTTTTCAGCAGATTCCTCGAATCGTCCGTTAGGTCGGGGTCGTTTGAGTGGCCTGACTAGCATTTTCAATTGATTCCTAGTTGGATCAAAATAAAGCCTCACTGACGACAAGGTCACTCACGCATTACTGTTCGTTGTTTGTTACCGTTTCTTTCGTTGAATGTGTGTGTGTTTATAATTTCCAGATTAGATTCCATGAGACGAGAGGCGTTGTGGACGGTTCCTGACAAATTTTGATATCCAGACAAGCACGTCAAGTTGATTAGAATTGCAGTGAGGATAGACGGTCGCACCATACTACTCACACCACTATTCAGTAGCCGCATGGATAAAAATGATCGCAGGATAAATACGGGAGACATATGGGAAGGATCGTTGGAAGGCAGAATGACACTTAATGACTTTCGCCACATGACGGAACTGAGACATGGTGACCAAAGCGACTGGAGCATCCTCAGAAGAGTGCGGTGTGCAAATGAGTGTTTTTGTTCTTAGTCCCGTTGAGAGGCCTAAGCAGTGTACTGGTTTCTCCAGTAAAACAACCTCTGTGTCGTCCGCCTTCT
>QNGE01000222.1:24954-99182 GCA_008508345.1 Paragonimus westermani | reverse complement strand
GCATACATGATAGCGTGCTGTTCGCAAACAGTGAGGACGAACTAAAACCAGTGTCCACCGCTTGCGCGATCACGACACGCAAGCTTGAACTGGATATCAACACAGGTAGAACATTTTCTTCAATCTCGTTCCCTCAACATTCTCCGGGCAGAGGCACTGCTCCAACACCTCCAACCCCCATCACACGGGACACTGTGCACAGCTGCACACACTTCCACCACTTGCATAACAATCTACCAAAGAATCCGTTTGTGGACAGCCAGCTGCGACCACCTATGACGAAGGCTGGTGCTGCCGTCCGACGTCTTGAACGACGTGTCCAGAACAAACCTCGAGAACAACCTGGAGATGACCACCAACCTGGGTGTCCACTGCTCAATCGCGCTGTCTTTACTGCTGTGAGACACTGAAACTTGGACATTGTATCATCAGATCGTGCGCCACCTGAGTCGTTTCCATTTGCAATATCGAAGCAGGCGCATCTTGGATAGTCGGCGGTTGGACACGGTTCCGAACACTGACGCACTGCGGCAAGCGGACATGGACGGGACGGAAGCCATGCTACTGCTGAATCAGCTTCGTTGATTAGGTCACGCTCGTAGGATCAGTGACGATCGGATTCCGAAGTGGCTACTGTAAGAACAAGTGAAACGAGACAGGTGGGCGATATCCTGGTGATCGAAAACTGAGAAACCAGGACGTAATCCAGATGAGTCTTTCTCGTTGTAACATTGGTTTTAGACCGTGGGGGGACTTAATATTGAACTGGACGGTCTGGCGGAACACGATTCGGACGGGCGTCCGAAGGTCCGATGTACAACAATTTTGAGGCCATGAACGGAATCGCGTGGTAGGCAGAGGAATCGTGGATGCCATAGGTCGATGCGACATGACCGCATGGCGTTGTGATGAAGGCGGCAATGAATGCTCTGGTCGCCTCTGATTAGTAGAACACCGACCTACTCATATCACACTGACCACGAAGAGACGGCGAGTACGTTGGCTCAAGTGGGTTATATCGGTTATATCCACTTCTCGTCCGCATCGACCAACTGCCACCGTCGTTTGGCAACGCACTCACTCCTCCCTCCAGACACCTATCTGTCCGTGGCCTCCTACCTCTCCTTCTCTTCAGCTCTGTTGATGTACTGTGTGGTGAGTGTCTTGCTCGTTTCCCACACCGACCCCAAATTTCTGGTTTCCATCCTTGCCCGCACTGGAGTGCAATAGAATGTGCCACTGCATTGAACTACTTCTTGCATTTTGCTTACAGTAATTTTCTACCCAGTTGCGATCGTTCCACTGGAGTCTTCATTGTTTGACGTTCAGAGATAGGGGTTTCAGTTTCGTACCCGCCTACCAGTTGGCTAACTAGCACTGACCGGCTGCACACAAAGGCCTCACTGACACGCCTCCTGCGCTTACTCCTTTGGGTCTACACTGGATATGTGGTGTGTGAGTGTGACTACACGTGGTGCAGCTCGAGTGAATTGTGGTTGTGGTTGAGTACATGCTTTCCTTGGTTTCGGACACTGTGACTGGCTAACCCGAAACGGATGCTGTCAAGCAGCTCGGAAATTGACAACGTGGTGAGTCTATCCAAAGCTGGCAGTGGAATTTTAACTTGTGAAATGGGTGTGTAAACACGGTTTTAGTAAACAGTAGTCGACGGTTCGATGATCGGTTAACTTTAATAAGAAAGCTGTATCATATGTCTGTATGCACAAGTGATCAACACATGTGTTGCCCGAGTGTTGAAGTGTTGTGTGCGTTCCCTGATCACGTCAACGTCGGCCTGCCTCACAGGGATTGAACAGACGACTGATAGGCTGTCAAGAGTGTCGTGCGTTTTCGATGGAATATCATTGTATGCTTCTGCGGTGGAATGGTCTGCCTTATCAGTGTTTTTTCAGTACCGGTGACAGATCGCATAAACTATTACTCAGGTTTTCTCCACTCCGGCTGGCTGACTTTCTCGATCTGTCAGTTTACATAAAGTTGTGATGATTATTTTCGGGGTGAAATCTAATTGGTTAAGCATCGTGCCAATTTCAATATAAAAAAGCGTGAAATAATTTGCTATACACTTAATATACATTTAATTTTCTCTTGTTCCCATCGACCAACCACCACCGTCGTTGACAACTCAATTGCTCCTCCTTTCAGAAACCTGGACGTCTGTGGCCTTCTACCTCTCCTTCTCCCCAGCTCTGTTGGTGCACTGTGTGCTGAGTGCTTTGTCTGTTTTTCAATTCAACCTTAAATTATGTTTTCCTCCACGTGTTTTCTTATGTGCAATGACACGTAACCCTGTACCGGACCACTTCTTACACAATACTTTCTATGTTATTCTTCCCCGTTAAGATCTTGCCATTGGACTCTCTCTGTTTGTTCTCAATACAGCGGTATCAGTTTCGAGCTAACCTACCAGTGTTGGCCGGCTGGATACAAAGACCCCACTCACACACCACCTGGTCTTATTCCTTCGGGTTCACACTGGATATGTGGGTGTGTGGATGGAACCGTAAGTGATGCGGTGCAAGATACTTGTGGTGGTGGCGGTTAGACGCAGGCGTGCTTTGGCCTCGTTCACTGTGACAGGCCAGTTTGAATTGGAGGTCGTTAACTGTGTTTGACAGACTTCACAGCTTCCTGCATCATGAACTTCACGCCAAGTTCCAAGGTTATACCAATATTAGGAACGGTTTCTCGTACACAACGTTAAGGTTTGCATAACGTTAAAACTGCATCGAAACTATCTGACCCTGCTGGATATGGAATGGATTCATTTCATGTGGGTATGAAGCACAGACCATGTTAATCTGGCTGTACACTGATAACAGTCTCAGCGATTGTCATTTTTGTTCTATCCGTGTTTACAGTTCAGTCTGATTTGCATTGTTTATTTGCAGCTTAATATGTAAATGGTAAGTTCGCCGAACTCTTCATGTAACAATAGTTAGTAATTACTGTCAATATTTTGATTGCTGTCAAAGGAAACTTGACCATTCAGATCACTGTTCTTCTGGTAGATAGAGGAAACGTGCTAGTTAGCAACATCTACCGGTTATTAATGCTTCTGGTCATCTATAAGTGCCCCGGAAACCATGAACTACTTCAAGGTCCATTCGAGACACATCAGCACCGGGGTGACGTGAACTCAACGGGTTCAATCACAGTTGCCCATCCGAAGTTTATCGCGGTATTCGTATAAACTAAAAATATGACCGGCAGATTTCTGTCAATGAAGGGTCGTTTATATTACTCATCCACCTATCATTGCATTAGTGAATGTGATCTCGTGTTCCCCAGTTTGCATTATATAAGAATGTGAGAACTACTGGCAGTTTTGTAGCACACTTGAGCATCTTTCTACATATCACTGTGTTCGTCAACTTCCTGATAAAACCAGTTCTAGCTTAACTGAGTGTACCGTTTGTTACAAGTTCGATAGCAAGCCGTTACTCTAATGACTTAGAAATCATCGAACGTGTTGTCCTAGAGGTCACGGCGGCCCAGCTAACGAGCGCTTGCAAATGAGAATGTTTGTCTATGCTAATGAACATTTGTGACTTTTCCGATAAGCATATCTTCAGTGCCAGCAAATGCTTCTACACGGCCATGGGAGTGTTCTGATCCCGAACTATTTGACACTGGATGTCAAAAGTTTGAAAACTTCGAGAGAAAATGCAGGTTATGGCTGAGACATTAGGCAACTTAAAATAAACTGACAAAGCACAGTTTCAGAAGCGCTCGATTGGGGCAACACAAAATAGTAAGCACTGTATTTAGGCCAACTACAATTTCCAAGATGTAAATTGGCGGTTTTGTGAAGTCTGCACTGTTTCGAGATCCATAAGGTCTGTGTGCTGTATACCGATATCTGTCAACAATCTCTCTCCGGTCCCCTGACCTCAGCTCAGTTATAGGGAAGTGGGCGCTGTCTGTTTACATTAGCGTTGATTCCAGTCCGATTTACTATGAACAAATTACTGCCTCCATTCCTTCCACCTGTTCTTAATGTATATAAGAACCAATGGTTTCCATGAAACGTTTTGCACAAATACCGCCTCTTTTATTCCCCGCAACTTCTCACAGTGATACCATTCCCGTGGGTCTGATACCTTGAGTATTATAAAACACAATGTGGCCTCACTAATGAACAGATTATGCATTCTCTTGTATATTTGTTTAAAACTTTCGTAGTTCAAAAGGGTGTTCGTTTTACGCGTTGATTTTGTCGAGACTCGGTTGAAGCCGGAAGATCAGTCAGGTGCCTGCGGTGGTTTGTCGATGAATCTGCTCTGTCTGATTGCATTGCAGCTGTGTACACTACCGAGGTAACCTTCGTCCGTTCTCGATTTCTGTTAAGTATAAGTCACCAAGGCTTTTCCCAGATAAGAACCATCCAATATGGATATTACTAAACACGTAACGAACTAGACATCCGAACTTCTAACGAAACTTCTAAGTAGCCGCAGCCACTTTTCTTAAAAATGGTTCAACACTCGCGTCACTAATGAGACATGTTTGATTCGTAAGATGCCTGTGAAACGCACCAAAATGCATATCGTTTCGACCTACTTTGGTATTGCACCCAAGTATTACTTAACTCGTCTGTGTGCTTAAGATCATGGTGAAATAACACTGTTCCGTTCGCCCAGTTGATTAGAAAAGAAAGCAAAGTCTTGCAATTAACTTCCTTCCACCAGGGATCACCAAATCAATCTGAGTGGACGTGTCTAACCTCATTTCACAGACTAGCTGAGCAGCACATTGTGAAAATGACTATTCGTGAGGGGCCAACAACGTACCCAAACACGAGGAGTGATACCTAGCTCTCGATCCAGGTATGGTTCTGTACGGTGGTGATGAGAACTAGTGAATATGGAACTCCATAGTGAATTATGTGAGTACCACGATCAGAAAAGCTGTGAATGAAAGCTTCGGTAGTCTACAGTAATAGAATGTTGACTGTGAAACTGAAAGGAAAAAGATATGCTTAAGTAGTCAGGATGACTACTCATCGCCAAACAGTACTGTTCTGCTGCCTGTAAGAAAAATTCAGCTAACTTGCGAACATGTGAACATTCTACATTATGACGTGTGATTTTTTCAGTGTCGTTATGGGTGAATTAATTAGTTGCTGACAAATGTTCGAAAAACCCGTTATGATTGAATGAGAATACTACCTCTTAAAGTTTTAGTTTCCCAAGCAAAGCACTTATACATCTAGAATATTCTCGTGAATGTTGTGTGTCTTACTGATTTCTGTATATGAAGTTATTTTTTCGAGGGGTTTAATAGGCAATCCACAAAAAGTTATCTTGATGGACGGCGTCAGTTTCAATTGTAACAGGCTTCTTCGAAATATACTTCCAGGTTGTTTTCCTAGCATACATAACTTTACTCCGTATCAGAAATCTCAAGTATACTCTGGTATTCCTTTGGAATCCACTATATCCTGAACAAATTCCAAACAACGTCGTGGACGTCCATACGCTTACGATTCACATTCTATAAAATAACCAACTTTATGCATTCACCCGCGCTCTTCAGTTGTCGTTTAACAAAAAGAAGCTTATCTTTGAGTTTTGCTGGTGTTAGAACTCGTCATTGGTGCATATCTTTATCGCAATCGGGATCTGAATTCCTGGCAGGCTTTTCTTGAGCCAACCGTGTTGACTGCTATGTATCCGATTTCGTGTTAGCTACGATTGGATTATCATCTACAAATGCCCAGCCATATTCGTCTATGAATAATGCTCAGATTGCCCGATAGTCTCTAAAGGAGACTCAGTAACTGTCCTGATAATTTTAATCTATGACCCCACAATCAGGAATTCCAATCAGATAGAATCCACGAAATCATCAAAGTTGTTCAGAGTTGTGTTTGATTACTGGTGATTACAGGTTGATGAAAACTAAGCACCGCACGTAAATGAAAACAGCCTTCACATTCTGACGGTCCATTTTCAGTCAGCCTCTCATAAGCAACTATGGCAGAACGTTTTATATGGTACTACCATCATTTCTACCGTGAAGCCGAAAGAACAGCGGGCAACACAGTTACCTAATGAAAGCGTGACCGGAGTTGAAGTCCCTGTCGCGGCATGGACATACATCACAGGCTGACTGCAAAAATGAAATTCATGTATAACATCATTGCTGGAAAATGCTACCCGGAAAGCTGTGGTAAATTTTGAGTACTGTTTAAATTCTATTGATTGACTATTTTCACCAATCAAATTGAGACAAACTGGTCATGCGTAATAAATTCGATTTACGTGAGATTGGTTGTGCTTTTATGTACTGACTTACAAGCAAGATTATAAACTCCTTCACACTATGTTTGTGTCAGGCATGAGTTGACCAAATCACCTCCTCAAAATAAAACTGAACAGATCCAGAAGTAAATGTACAGTGACTTTGTTAACAGACATGAACGTTGATTACAACCACGTGTCAAACCCTCGTTTGTTCTGATTGCCCCAGTGAATGGTGCACTCGTGACTGCCGGCATTGCATTTTCATTTGTGAAAGAGGGAATAGATCCAGGTTGTCATCACCACTTAATTCAAACCATTAGGGCTAAATAAGAATTCGTGTCCGATCAGTTTCTGACTTGCGCAGTCGTAGGAGTTTAACGTGGGAATTAATTCTCGTTGACATTGATCTAAAAATGATAGGGATTTTGATTTTCGCTCTGAAATGTCCGACCACACACGCACTTGACTTATTCCAATGGTGTCTTCCGGTAAAAACATCTGCACAGTATTGTCGATTCACTTTCCCCACTCTACAAGATCGTTTGCCGTAAACGAGTGGAAATTCCGTTGTTTTTACTAGGCGAATGTCTGGGTCATTTAAAGGCTGCAGAGTTCCGTGCTCTTCAGACTCGGGTCATAGCTTTAGGGTGTCGCATAATGAACACTATACCTAGTGCGTTCCGTCGTGACTCAATCCACCTTGAATCATCTATATAACTGCCAATCAAGAATGAAATACTTCCTGGACTCCTGGACATTGTGGTTATGTTGTTCGAGTGTTACTGTAGTGCACACACATGAGCTGAAAACTAGCATAACCTGTGCAAAGTTGGTCCAACGACAGACGGACTGGTTGTTACGGTTCTACGGCGTAGTCGGCCTTCTATGTTAAAACAGGTGACCCAAGGCGTGTGGCTTAATTGGTACGGGGAATGCTGTTGTTGTCTTTTCTGGCGCTCACTTCCAACAGTCCGTGTGTAATCTAAACCGTTTGGACCAGGCTTTTGCATCCGCGTCCTCCATTCACCATGCTCTTGGGCTTCGTCTTCTGAAAAGCTCTACATTCCAACGGCTTTTTGAAACTGATCCGCCACGGTCACGATTCATGAATACTTGTAGACGCACGTATAATGAAAACCGAGAAGTACACTCAGAGGGCGTAACTGAGACCACCTGATCAGTGTCAAATTTTGTTAACCATAGTAATGCAGAGGTATGTTCATATGGTCCATCGTGGTTACCGTTTAGTGGCTCAGCACGATAAGTCCGACAAGAGGTGCTATCTCGGATAATCATTCGATCAGTGGTTAAGTGTCCTTTATTTCGTTCCAGGAATTTCGACATTTTGTGTGTAGTATTGTTCGGGTCATGTGTTTATAAACTACAATCCTTTCCACACGAACACTCGAGATAGCTCTACCGTTGGCACCATATCAACGAATTTACCTTAGTTTAACTTTTCATCTGTTTTTATACAGCTCTTTGAACACGTTTTTGAATGGTCTCACATCACTGTTTCCAAGTTCACGCCAGTCGTTGGACTGACCGGCCAAAACTGGAGGGTACACGAAGACCTCTTACCGCATGTATATTTGTCTTACATTTAGGTCTGTATCCGTCTCCTCACAAGATAGCTGTGGTGATATGCAAACGCAAGGCCGTGAGAAGTTCAGTAGTGGAAACGTTCCCTATAATCGAAGCATGCAGCGTGCAAAGTGATCATCAGCGTTGTTTGTCACACCTATGTGGTCAGATGGGCCTGTGCTGAAAGCGATTGTAAACGTTTCCTCCATCACGGAATTGTTAGTCTCCAGCGTTCTAGCAACAAGTTATAAAGTCCATTACCTCAAAACCAAATTTGTCACATTCTCCCCCACCTGGTGATGTGCACCGTTGGTCAAAACGGACAGAGTGGTTTTCAGTTCTCATCCAACAGACACCATACACGCACCTAGCCACTCCTTAACTGAACTAATGCCGGTAAACGAGTTCAAAGCTGACACAAGAAAGAGTACATTTTCCACCCTCGGCTAGTTGCATTTTTCGATGCATCCACAGGCTAACTGCAACCTGTCGTGTGCGCAAATTTATCCGAATTTCACTCATTTTTGGTTGATCGGTTTTCATCTGCCACCAGCTGAAACAGAAGTAAACGACGCAATCGACGTGAATCACTCCGGATAGGGGTAGTGCTTCCGTTACACTGATAAATATTCTTCTGGTTATGTACTGTATTTCAAATACTTGAAGGTATGATCTTGAGAAGTCAACTCACTCTTTCCAGTTGACCCAGTATTAGCAGACTTGTGGTGTTGATCACCACCGTGAGAATACCTACCTCATCATTAAATCTATCAGCGTCGAGTTGCACAACGGGTATTGTTTCATCCCACATTCTACTAGGAAATCTCCCCTCAACCAGCCATCCACATCATTTATGGCTGTTTTTCAGTGACGGAGTTGTGAAACGATACGCAGCACAGGACGACAAATCATTCAATATAAAAAAATGAGCATCCGAGATAACAAAAGGTTGCTTCGGGCATTTTGCACGAATCGGTATTCAGCCAGAGTACGTTAGTAAAAACATACTCATCCAATTTGCTGTTTGTCAGGATTCACTGAGGGAACCTAAAATGATTGTATACATCTGAATCTTCTGAAAATTCAAACAAACCAGACGGATGGCTTTACTTTTCGAAAGTCAGTATTATCACGTTTGTAAATGTGACAAAGTCAGAGGAATTGAACAGAAGAGAAATCTAACCACAGCTTGTCAAGTTCAACACAGGCACACATCAGCATTTAACGAACGACAGCTGACTAACAGTAACTGTGAGAATTCGAACGCACCTTCAATGTACCTCGGTAATTCCTATAACCAAGTTGTCTGACATCTCGGTTTGATCTCCTGAATGTATGCACGGAGTATACACTTGAATTCCTCTACTGGTGACGGTTTTACGGCAGGTTATGTTGAGTTATTCCAGACTGGGCATACCCAAACACCGAACAAGCATTCTCTGAAGGTCATCCATTAGTCTTCACTTGATGATGTAGCTTTAGCGAGTTGTTGTCGAGGTAGTCGTTTAGTTTACCTCGTGACGGTTGATGTGGGACCGTGTATGCTGCGGTTCAAGTCAGGTCTGACAGCTTGTAAACGCGTTGAGAATTCTCCCAGTATTTCCGGCAATGGATGAATAGTTGCAATCTGCTTTATGACAATCTCCGTGAGAGTACTTACCTTCAGGAGGTATGAACGGTCAGCTAGGATAATTGGTTCAAGAGGTGGGCACACTAGCTGGTTGTGCATAATCACAGAGAGTTCGGGTGAGACGATTTAAACAGTCTAGTGAGTGACCGAAACGTCGAAGTCACTTTCTCACTCATCGATACAGTGTGGAGACAATTGTTCCCAGGTCCAGATCGCGGATAGTTGTGTCTAGTGTTTCGCTTCGAGGACGGTGCTCAGTTTGGTCCAAATGGCGAGTATGTGTTATTATTAAACCTAGTTATGTTTCGCGGGAATCGGTTGACTGCATCCCAGCTGTCCAACTCTGTAGCTTCTTCGTTGGCTGTCGTACTGGCTACCTCACGCACGTGGATTTATGGCATCATCGACGTTTAGTGTTAGTGGGGGATCCTGAGCATAATTAGATATAATGCAGTGGAAGCCGATAACAAATAGCCATCCATGAAGTACTACTCAGATAATACAGTGTTGATTTTGTCAGTTTGATGTGATTGCTGAGATCATGAAGAGTTGTTTCATTTTCTCTCTCATTTTCTCACTCATTGACTAGTACACAATACTTTGGGTGTGTGTGAATTCATTCAGCCGATTGTTTATTGACATTTCTACAGCGATAGTCCACAGACTTGTCAGCTCTTAGTGTCTACACAAGCTGAAGTTATCTTTTTCAAGACACACTCAATTAGTGGTCAGTAACTGAGATTGTTTAGAAGGTGGTTAGAAACCTTAAAATGGGCGTAGGTTCAGCAGAGTGTGAGTGAAACGAGCACAGTTTCAGGACCGAAAACCAGAAGAGGGGAATTCTCTTCGATGTGGGCCGATTCGGGCTGTGCAGGAATTTGGGCGGTCTACGCAGTGGTGGGCCCTTGTGATAATGACTTCATCAGCACTCCCCCTCTCTGGATTCAAATAGCCTTGTCAACGAATGTCTGGTCATGGTAAGAAGTTTGCCGACAAAGATCACGCCTCATCTCGTGTGTCCGCAATAGACTGGGGATTGACCAGCCAAAAGTTAACCTAACCGGTTCCCTATGTAACGTTAGTTAATTTATGATTTAGCATTTTGGACAGTGAACTCAGTTAAGTGTGTAAGGTTGTCTTCGTTTTGGTGCGCGTGTTGCCGGTAGATCTTTCCTCCTTGGCAACCTTATTTGGTAAAACCGTTAGAGAAAAAGAGGGTTTTTGGATCGGAAGCACGAAAGGTTAATCTGGTTACAATAATATTTTTGATCATTCCAGAATTCACAGTTTCACAAATAGTGAATAAATCTTCACGGTAGTAACGCTGAAAATGCTCCACAACACACATTGGTGGGGAAGAAGGTAACAAGAAGAACAGAAAATCCCCTACAGTCTCGCATATAGTTAACTGTTATATGAGATCAGCAAAAGCGTGGGACTGTACCGTAACATTAACTGGTTTAGCTCCGCTATATGTTGGTAGATCGACTGTTCACACGCCACATGTTCAATGCTTGCACATATACACTTTTCCACCTGTCTCGAACAAGAAGACGAAGTTCGATTTTAGCAAGATGGCATTGTGAACATGTTTTTAATGAATCACGAGCTCGAGTAGAAACATGTTGAATTTTCCATTCTGGTTCTGTTAAACTATTTCATTTTGTAATCTCTAGCCTCCTAGCTTCAAGTCCAGACGTCACTCTTAGGTGTGGTAAACCCCAATGTCAAGTCTCCAGTCCACACAATCTTTCCCAAAAAATGTAAACTCTCGAAGAAAAATATGATATATAATCAAAGGGAGAACTGTGGACCTGAACAGCTGCTGTCGATAAGTTTATTACGCCATCCCTCAGTATGTAGTTACTGAATGACTGAATTGTTTTTCTTGGTAAAAGTCATGTGGTGGTGTCGTTAGACTGTCTGAATCTTGCACGTTTTACGTGAACTTAGCTGAGCCAACTAAATGATGTAAGCATGAACCAATCGGAAAAAGTTACCACAGTTACACCTTGAACCTTTGAAATGGATACCTTCACAGGTAACTAGTACAGAGGACCGAGTAGTTCTAAAAACTACCATAGTGGCTTAATCTGTGTACTGACCTACACTGCACATGTCGTGGCAACTATCAACTCCTGATCACACAGTGTGACAATGTTTCTACAACAGAGTTTAATGTCTTCAAGATTTGTTGGTTAAATAAACCTTATCAGCACATCGCTAAGTCTCCCAGAACTATTCAGCGTAGTCAAGACCAGCAGATAGTTATTGTAGAACGGATGTTGGCATTCTGTTTACATTGCAGCGAATTTCAATTCAGATCGCAATGGTGGTGGGGAACGTGATACTGCTGCTGGAAAGGTACCAAGGATGTGATAAGTGAATCATGAGATCAGTGTATAATGGGATATGCACATTGTGGGGCAGCGTGATAAGCTTACGAATCAAACGACAACATTCGGGACGATCGGCTGCTTGGCTTACCATCACATCGGTCAGTCAGCCAGGAATGAATACATCCGAATGTACAGCATAGAGTACTGCTGTACGAGTTACTGCTAACGACTGAAATTAAACAAGGAAAAACAGAAGAATTCACGTTTTTACACGATGACGAGTAAATTGTTAGCGCTTGATCAGTCTTCAAGATGGGCAAACCGTGCAACGACATAGTTTAGTTGGAACTGACAGGCAGAAATGCACCGAAAACAGTATCGCCAGCATAATTACACACCATAATCCTCCCCGTGATGTTATCCCAACTACGCAAGCTGAAAAAAAACTGAAGATAGCAAGATAGCCCAGTGGACAGCACTGGGGGAAATGAGTTTAGTGTATCACAAACATCAGATTCTGCTGGTTTATTAATCGGCCAGTAGACTAATCAAGCTTGGATGTACTTGCTAACCCTGTAACTTTTGACACAAAGTAGTCGGATTTAGGCAGTTAAAAGCGTTGTTGTTGTGGTAGAAACATTTTGCATCTTTCATGTAAACTTAGTAGCCACAGTAGACACCGGTGACCTTGAATTCATGTAGGTACACAGATTTTAGTTCAGTAACGTTCACCTGGGTATTAATTCCGGCGAAGCTCAGATTCCCAGACAACTTCACTATTGCTAAGATAAGTCCAGCTGGGCGTAAGCTGGTAGAACCGATTGTAGGGAATGAATTTATCCGTGAAGTTATCCAGCAGTCAGTAGCATCTCACGAACAACGACACTAAGTAAATAAAACAGTCAGGGTTTAAGTTAGCACGTCTGGAAATCACTTGAGAATAACTCTGGAGGGCCCAGACAACTTAATCGACTGTGGACTCGTTGAGAACATTTTTGGCTCCAGTTATGACGAAAACTGACATATTCTTAATGTGTGAAGGCACAGTGGATAGAATATTGTCAGTCATTTCACAGATCAGGAAAATTACGAGTTAATTTATCAGAGTTGGCAATAAGAGTCTTTCTCGTTGGGGTGCTACGATTCACTTGTTTCAAAACCACATGTGTGTTTCGACATTCGGTGTTACCCGGAGATCTATCAGCATCCAAGATCCCCACAATTCAAATGAATTTAGACAGGCTGCATCACAGACTTTATTTCTGAAAGCACTAGTTTTGTTCCTCCTGAGAAAGAAAATTAATGACATAAGAAAAGCGTGATTCCTAAAAAACTATCAAGGTAAAAAGGTGTCAGTGTTCTCATTAATCCGAAGCAAAAATCTATTCAACGATTTTGGCTGCAACTATTCCCTTGGACTGCTTCAGATTTTTTGTTTAGCACTGTCCACATCGAAGAGTGTGATTACGAAATCTAGTCAACATTAATACTGCTAAGAGAATTCTCAGAGTGGATTATAAACATTTCAACGCCTGTGAAACCTCCTGTCCCGGATTATCCGCACGAACTGAGATACGGCCGATCGTTGGTATAGTGACTCAGTTCCTTCCTCATATCCATAAGCGTGTGTGATTGGATTTGCACACCAGACATGTCTCAGGTCAGTGGACTACCATGAAATTACTATCTATGCTACAGTGCTGAGAAGTATAGCGGGTTGGCCCTGTAATCAACCAAACGGATCCGGAGACGCTCCTATGGAGATAAAACACCTCGATAGGAATCGCTGCTGTCCAGAGTAGAAATGAACAAAGCTTGTGCCAACTGTCATTCGTATTCCAGTGGAGGTGGTAAATTCTGACAACCACTGTGCGCAAATCGGGTTTTTGTGCCCTACGAAGACCGTGGTATCCTAAAAAACTTATAACAACGGAAGAAAGTCCATCAGGTGCAAACACGTGGTAAACCATAGGCTTGGAGTATGGTTGACTGATCGACAAACGGATGAAAACACGCTGTGTTAAACAGATTGTGTAATGATTTGCAGTGATTGAATGGGGCGAAAATTCGCGTGGAAAAGATATCGTTCTGCTGACTTGTTTACTCAATAACCATATATATATATATATATATATATATATATATAATCAGATATATATACGTGCACACAGATTCATTTACAATCGCAGTTCGTCGAATGTGACAAAAGATTCACGCTTACATGTTTCAAACCCATCCTGGTTCTTCCCAAACTCACACATTTATCTGAACTTTCGATTAAATCTTTTGCTGGAGTAATAATTGGCCGCAAAAAAAATCGATACAGTTTCGTTTGTTTATCAAAACGGTTTTAGACCGGAAGCGTTTGCTAACAAGCCGTTCTTCTGTTGAAACGAGGAAACAATGGACCCAGTGCACACGCCCCAGTGTCCGTTGTGTCAGGCGGGAATTGCGTGTTAAGCTAAAGAGAATTTTCTAGTTACGTGGTGTGCCTCCATTGGAAAATGAGACAACCTTATGTAACTGCCATTGGTAAACTGAGTGGCGTGTTAAATGAAAAGTTTGCGCAGCGGTCCAATACATTTGTGTATTGACTGTGGTGTGCTGCGATCTATCTAGATTATACTACGAAAGGGTGCGCAAAATCCACATACGCAAATTTGGGTTGCGTATATTGGGAGCAAAACACTTAACGAATTCGGTTCAATAATCGATCAATTCATCAGTGAAAGGACGTGAACACCCATTTCAGTTTTGACGTACAAAGGAAAGCTGCTGTAGATGTGGAGTAGAGAAGAAAAATCATGGCAGAAAACAGGTCAAAAACGTGATCATTAAGACCGCTCCTGTTACTAGCCAAAATGATTACGCTTGAAGTAACTAAGCACGCCTTCCGTACAAAAACCATTAGGTTCACTAAAACCGGATATGACAACCGTTGTACACTGTATCGGTGACAGTTGTGAGGCAGCACGTTGCCCACGATACTCTGCACTGCTGTAGGACGACTGTGGAACACAGACAGCAAGCAGGAGTAATGATCTATGACATTAACATAAGGGAGGTAATCCAATGACGTTCGACTCAACTTAATAGTGATCTTTTTAGCCGTAACCGTACTTCAGTACAACCATCATGTACATAATCTTCCTACGTTTGAAGTGATTATTTTGAGTGGGCGGATAACGCGGTTACACGAAATGTAGACACCCAGTGACGTAAAACTTCTCCCGGTTTTGATTATCTACAAATGATTACACGCATGTGCCGACGAGATGGAAGTTACCATAGTAGGCGCCACAATCTTTTTAATTTGACATGTCTCGATATCACTTTCGCATGTCTCAGTATTAAGTCACGATGTTCCAAGAGGATTTTGTGTCTCTCAAGGAGGGAAATGGTCACATGGCTAATGTGCACGTGCATAGACTGACAGGTACAATGGTTGATTAGCTTGTAAGGCATGGGGGAGGGGAGAAACACAGATCCGCCGGGTACAGAGAGTAAACAAAGGTAGCACACTTGTACCCAGGTGGCAGGGTAGCACATACGTAGTAAGTACTGAGCTGGTAGGTACGTTTGGACGACGTACTAACCGTCCCGTAAGTGAGGACCTGAGCACAGGATCCATAGACCAAACCAAAAAGGTTCTCTAAAGAAACAGACCGCAGTAACTGCAACCGGACTAGCTTGCACGAGGGTGCATGAACATTTTTGGTCCTGTCACCTGGCTCCATTGTCCGAGCGTTTTGGCCACTACGGTCTATGATCGATAACCTCTGGCTGTTGACAGACATTCCTGTAAGCGTCTCAGCTTTTCAAAGCCAACACAAGGCTGGGAACCAGTTTGCATCGATGATTGTAAATGGACAAACTGAAAATACGACAATTCCCCCCCAACGGAGCGTAATATCGTAGTAACTTTTTCACCAAATGATGGAGGCTAAAAGCTGCATTCGTGGGCGAAACAGATCTTTAAATTATTAGAAAAGTGAATGCAAACGAATCATTTTCCCACGGAAACCGAGATAAACCACACCGTATTTTTAGGTCCACCTTACCATTCGTGAACTGTGACGTGGTTTCACGACGATAAGTGACTTACGGAATTTCCCAGCTTTTCTACCTTTTTACTTACATAATTCACACATTCAACTGAGTTACTCGAAATGTTGTATATCGCCACCCAGTTCGATGTCTGGTATATGATGGTCCAAGCACGTTTATCTCAAAGACGGTTTGTACTGTTAGCATAGTATAATAATCCCAACGTGATTAAACTCATTTGTTTGATATGGAGTGGACAGGTGGGTGCGCGCCTAACTCCTATTCACTAACACTTTTACAACGTCTTTCCTGAAGAGCGGCCGAACTATAATTGCAACAGGCATCGAACACAAAAACGCGATTGAGTTTCTAAACAAGCTGTATATCTCCAGCAATGTTTGGAAGCATGATAAATAGTTAGCTCTAGCATATTCAGACACCAACGGTAGCAACCAGGAGGGGAAAGAAAAAGGTGTCAGCCCACTCGCTAACAAGCAGAAGGGCGCCCAGCAAAAATTGCGTAGAAACTTCGACTGCGTCAAACAACGCTCGAAAAGGTACAGGACAAATGACCTTGGAGACTAGAATGATAGATGGATCGTTGAGAAAACGGTAAACAATCATTAAATGCAACTGGTTGCACGATCGAAGAAAGTGACACTGAGTTTGTGTCAAGCTTCCTATTGCAGACGTGTACAAAATCATCTAGATAGTGCAGATAAGTGAGTAAACACGGTTGTAGCCGGAATTCTTAAAGAAATCACAAACTCACTGGTCACCACAGTTGTCACTCAGCGATGCTACGCGGATCATTCATTCACTTCCTTTTTAATGAGCACCACTAAAAGACGGGTAGTACTGTTGTACCGCTGTATTAGGGTCGTGAAAGAGGAACTTGTAGTGATTCGGTGAAGTACATATCTAGATTGCTTCAATGTTGACGGTCTAGCATTACCCGATGTGCAGTGTATCGCAAACAACAAAGCGTGGTTGCCGTATGAAATGCTCCACGGCTGATTGAAAAACCTCCACACAAAAAATAACAGAGGAACCGGGGAAAATTCTGATGCTGTGTCCTTCTCCCACACAAAGTTGTTGAATTGAATAAAATCGAGCTTGTTTTTATCGTTACTGAATACCGCATACCTTATGTTACTTATGGGCAATATAGTTATAGGTGAGTTCACGGTAAGATTTAGAAACAATCTTCCGGAGCAATCACTGTTCATGGAGACTGTAGAATTGACAGTAATGATGTTCTGATAAAAGTAATTAGTCTCCTTCGTTTCTGATCGTTTTTAACACTTCGGAAGTAAGTCATTGAAATGAAAATTCGTGATTAAATATTTCGCGCGCTGTGGAACAAAATACTTCGAGAGGTACTATGTATTTGTATCAAAGTCTTCAGCCATAGTTGCAGATGATCGTCATTCTTTGTCCAACACAGACACAGACATCATATGTATTTTACCCAACCAAAAGAGATCCGAAAAATCTTCCATGTTGAGTACTTCATCTCGTTTTCAGCCCTAGGTTACAGTGCCTTTCAGTCGGAAGAAAATACGTCGACAGATGATCTGTAGGAAGGGTATGGAAAAAAACTCGATCTAAAAGACACCGTACGAAATAATTCCGAGTGTCAAAAATGTTCTTGAAGGCGTTCAATCAGTGCATTAATATGCGCTACATTCCTAGGAGGACGTTCATTCGGAAGTAGTGAGAATCGGAGAGAAAACCAGTACACGTGAAGTTACAGGTGACTTTTTAAAACCTAATGAAATGACTGACTCAATCGAACTAATCGAATGGAAAAATGAAGAACTTATGTGTCACATACGTTTGCATCCTTGATTATCTGTCTCTAAAGCCGTTATAGATAAACTGTTAATTGTAGCCAGTAGAATAGATAGTGAAGTTATCTGCTTTTTTATTGATAGTGGCACCTCGTGCTCCGTTTTGAATTTTCCCTTCGTAGCCGCTGAATACTAACGGCAAACGGCACCACTCTACATTCGGTTTCCAAAGTGGCGAACCCAATACAGCTAGCCAGCTTGACGACTGGGCGTTGATTCGTAGTATGCAGCCAGCTGTCAGTAAGGAGAATTTTGGGGGCGGATTTCCTGCTAAAACCACTGCGGAAGGGTCAACCTGAGATCTCAAACAATCGGTGTTGGTAACGCCACGGTGAAAGTGCGACCAGTAGACAGCGCTCGATCACTAAACGCATCGAAGACATTCATTAAAATCGGTTATGATACAGGTTTTAGTAGATGGGACAAATTTGCTGTATGCTGAAAGATTTACACCCACAAAACTTCTGCACAGCTACCCTGGTGACATTTACTGTGAACACGGACTAACTTTCAATTTCTGCGAAGATGGTCTTTGTAGAGAGATCATTACAATAGATGAAAGTGGAAGTTTTAGTTTCACGTACAGTCGCATAAAGGGTAGGAAACTGCTAACAAAACATAAGTAAACTGAAATATTTTGTAAACTCGAGCGCAGCTACGATCGCCACAAGATAAGGGCTTAATGTCGACGACCCATTTAAAAAAACCCAGTTTCTCATGTATCACACTGAGTTCACATGTTTGCGGTTGCAATCAGATTGTCTGATAAAATGTCCCTTCTTTCCTGGCATAACTGACAGCCATGTCAATCAAAAATTGTCTACCCCAAAAAACGGCAATTTATAACGTCTGGTGTTCAGTACCGTTTTGATGCACCCGTTAAACTCTTGATTACAGCGAGCAGTCTGTTGTTATTTTGATGTTGTGCTGATTCTACAGATAGTCTTTATTGATTGGCATATTTCTGCTTGTGGCTAAAAATAACGAGAATGTGAGTTTTATGTGGGTTCCTGTTTTGATGAAATTTTGACCGTCCCGGTTCGTTTTGGTTCGACGCCTTTGATATTCCGCAAGGGCTAAGAGCTAATTTGGACGTTTTGTGCACTTTCCTATCTGTCTGTCTGATTTATTTTCATAAACCTCTTAGCAACTCACCTCTCATCGACAGGTATTCCACTGTCAGTCGATTCCCGCTTAAAGTGAGATCTGTTTAGTATAATTTGTTTTTATCGTAAAGCTTTGCAGAAATTCTCCTTATCTTCAACTGTAATTATCAGCTACGTGTTTTGAAGGATGAAATTTATCTCAGCGAACTCTAGCTAACTCATAATGTCTGCGAAGGCTACTTTCACTGTACACACCCGCTTCTCAACACATACCACATATATATTCCGGTTGGAATAGGTTTCTAGCTTACTGATGTTTGTTAATTAACTAGCTGTGCATTGTCAGGGTGAAATCAAAGGAGAACTGTCGTATACTCATCATGTCCCTTTTTTAATGTTAAGACAAGTTTTGCTGCCCGTTACATGATGCCCCGTATTACTATGAGCTACACAAACAATCAACAATCAAAACTGTTTCACAAAACATCCCAGTGATCTTGTTTGTTTTTTCACGTTTTCGAGGCTTACTAGCCGACTTCTTCGGGTAAATCGACTAAAATCTCAAGGGTGGGTTAATCCATCTGTGAGGCCAGATGTAACTGAAATGGGTCACACATTTCTCGCCCTAGATCTTTCGATCTTGAGTACCCTAGAAAGGCCAACTGCAACTTCGTACATCGTAAGCTATCCAACAATTGGTGTGCTCATTATACAACATCACAACCCAGGAAGAAGTCCTAACATTACTTACTGTCATCAGTGTACGAAACAACTCAAAAGAATAAGTTAATTGGTACAGAATGGAGATCCTGATGAGGATGATTGCTCTCTCTACTACAAACACCCGTCATTTCATCCACTGACGAGCCATTTTACAATTTATAACTTTGGCATAAAGATATTTTACAACCCCACCTTCAGTGTGACAAGAAAAACCTCCAAAGTTTGAGAAAGTGTCTTTCTATCAAGTATAATAAGTTTGACACTGGAAATTGTGCTCATGAAACTCGCAAGTGAAACGCTGGTCCAGTCAGTTCATCACCCTAACGCCGAAGTCAATGACCTTCAGACACCAGATGTCAGTCATGTAGTCAAGACCTGTGACGATTTGCTAGGTTCAGCGGGGCACGTCGAATATTGGATGACTTGCCACTGTGATCGGCATTTCTATCTGTAAAAAAAGCAGTAACCAAGACCTATGTCTATGGGGTGCTATCTGGTGGTGGAGGTTCATTTTTTGATGGCAGCATATTGTGAACGAGGTCATACTGTGGCACAGCAGTTTGTCTAACATGATACCGTGCGAATGTAATCTTATCAACTGGAACACGTTAGCTGAGCGGGTTCGACACAAGCGCCTAACGCTAACAAGACCATTTATGTGAATACGTTGACGTGCAAGCCGTCGTTAACACACACGCCTGATTGCCGACATCCGTTTCAGGTTAGCCAGTCACAGTGTCCGAAACCAAGGAAAGCCTGCACTCAACCACAACCACAATTCACTCGAGCTGCACCACGTGTAGTCACACTCACACACCACATATCCAGTGTAGACCCAAAGGAGTAAGCGCAGGAGGCGTGTCAGTGAGGCCTTTGTGTGCAGCCGGTCAGTGCTAGTTAGCCAACTGGTAGGCGGGTACGAAACTGAAACCCCTATCTCTGAACGTCAAACAATGAAGACTCCAGTGGAACGATCGCAACTGGGTAGAAAATTACTGTAAGCAAAATGCAAGAAGTAGTTCAATGCAGTGGCACATTCTATTGCACTCCAGTGCGGGCAAGGATGGAAACCAGAAATTTGGGGTCGGTGTGGGAAACGAGCAAGACACTCACCACACAGTACATCAACAGAGCTGAAGAGAAGGAGAGGTAGGAGGCCACGGACAGATAGGTGTCTGGAGGGAGGAGTGAGTGCGTTGCCAAACGACGGTGGCAGTTGGTCGATGCGGACGAGAAGTGGATATAACCGATATAACCCACTTGAGCCAACGTACTCGCCGTCTCTTCGTGGTCAGTGTGATATGAGTAGGTCGGTGTTCTACTAATCAGAGGCGACCAGAGCATTCATTGCCGCCTTCATCACAACGCCATGCGGTCATGTCGCATCGACCTATGGCGTCCACGATTCCTCTGCCTACCACGCGATTCCGTTCATGGCCTCAAAATTGTTGTACATCGGACCTTCGGACGCCCGTCCGAATCGTGTTCCGCCAGACCGTCCAGTTCAATATTAAGTCCCCCCACGGTCTAAAACCAATGTTACAACGAGAAAGACTCATCTGGATTACGTCCTGGTTTCCCAGTTTTCGATCACCAGGATATCGCCCGCCTGTCTCGTTTCACTTGTTCTTACAGTAGCCACTTCGGAATCCGATCGTCACTGATCCTACGAGCGTGACCTAATCAACGAAGCTGATTCAGCAGTAGCATGGCTTCCGTCCCGTCCATGTCCGCTTGCCGCAGTGCCTCAGTGTTCGGAACTGTGTCCAACCACCGACTATCCAAGATGCGCCCGCTTCGATATTGCAAATGGAAACGACTCAGGTGGCGCACGATCTGCTGATACAATGTCCAAGTTTCAGTGTCTCACAGCAGTATAGACAGCGCGATTGAGCAGTGGACACCCAGGTTGGTGGTCATCTCCAGGTTGTTCACCAGGTTTGTTCTGGACACGTCGTTCAAGACGTCCGACGGCAGCACCAGCCTTCGTCATAGGTGGTCGCAGCTGGCTGTCCACAAACGGATTCTTTGGTAGATTGTTATGCAAGTGGTGGAAGTGTGTGCAGCTGTGCACAGTGTCCCGTGTGATGGGGGTTGGAGGTGTTGGAGCAGTGCCTCTGCCCGGAGAATGTTGAGGGAACGAGATTGAAGAAAATGTTCTACCTGTGTTGATATCCAGTTCAAGCTTGCGTGTCGTGATCGCGCAAGCGGTGTACACTGGTTTTAGTTCGTCCTCACTGTTTGCGAACAGCACGCTATCATGTATGCGCAAACGTGTGCGCCTCGTTGAAGTATGTGTGTGTCTTGGAGTGGTGGAATATCGAATATTCAGTAGGCGCCCATCCGTGCGGTACTCGATCTGAGCGTCCTTATCTGCGGAGTCCTTAGAAGCAAGTGTTAGCATCGCAGTCGAATATAGACTGAAGAGGGTTGATGTTGGGACACAATTCTGCTTCACACAAATGGCAGTGTCATAATCATCACATTTTGATCTACACGGTTGTATCTTCGGCTTCATGGCAACATAGAGCATTCTTATCAACTTGACGGGCTTGCCTGGATATCAAAATTTGTCAGGAATTGTCCACAACGCCCCGGTGATCGAGCTTCCAACCGCATTGGTGAAGTCCACAAAGGCAGTACGCAGATGTTGGTTAGGTTCCCGGGACTTCTGAACCTGTCGAGCAGTGAACACCAGGTCTGTCCTACTGCGATTCACCCGCAATACACACGGCTTCTTAGGAACACTGGCTTCCGAAAATTCTTCATTCAGTCGGCCAGAATGATTCGTGCAACCATCTTGTTGACTTAGCCCAGCAGACTGATGCCTTGATAACTGTCGGGCGTTGGTTGCCACCCTTACTTTTAAACATAGGTAGCATGAGGGCATCCTCGAAATCTCATGATGTTTCTCCCTGTTCCGTGATGGAGTGAACAAGCTGGAGCAATACACGTCCCAACGGCCGTACGCTGTTCGTCGGAATTCCAATTGACAATCCATCCTCGCCTGCAGCCTTTGCATTACGCAATTGTCTGACCCCTGTCTGCACCTCTAACAAAACCTCGGCGACAGCGAGTAAAGATTTAACGGTCTGTCGCGGCAGGCTGTTCACGGTCGCCCAATCAATGGTAGCAGAACGGTTTAATAGGCTACCAACGTGTTTGCACCCGACTTTCATGATGATCTTCGGGTAGGTGCATGAACTGAAAATCGCCTTAATCGAATCGTAGAACTGGTTGTGTTGTCAGCGATCGGCGTAGCCCTGAATCCGTTCACCTTGTTTCCTCCACCAAATGTCCTCGATTCCGTGAACATCTTTGGTTAGTTGGCGACGAGTAATCCAGAATGTCGTTCTCTTGTCTTCATTGTTCGGGTCCATTGTGCGGCAAACGTCCCATTCTTCTCTCGTACCAAGCTGAAGATAGCCAAGTTGTTGTTGCCGAGCCAGTCCGAGCGTTTCTTGACCCACGATACCCATGGCATCAGTGGCTGCTACCTTGACCTTTCCATTGAGCTGTTGCCACGCATCCTCAGGGTTGGTTGGTACAGGAGCATCTGGAGCATGAGCGGCAACTGCATGTTGTAAAGCAGCTGTCGCCTCGGAATTCTTCAATTATTTGACATCCAGCATCTGTCGTTGTCCGAATGGTCTACCGAAGGATCCTGACTCGTCTATGATTGACGCTACATTCAGCGCCTCACATCGCTGGCGTGATATACATTTCAGGAATGTCGCGCTGCTGCGCAATCACGTAATCAAGCAGTTTGTGATCATCGCTTCGTGTGTGAATCCACATTTCGATGTTACTCTCTTCCAGCTGGAATCGGGTGTTTGTGATATTCAGCTGGCGAGTATCCCACAGATGGAACAGATGATCGCCTTTTACGTTGACTGAACCAATATCGTAAGGTCCGAGGACTCCTGGCTAGGCTGCCGAGTCGCACCCAACTCGAGCATTCAAGTTGCCCAAAACAAGTAGTCGGCCACTCACCGATGCCGACCGGTTTGCGGCGGACAGCTGATCATGGAACTGGTCCTTTGCCATCAGTTTAACAATTAGTTGAACCATAAACACTGCAAACTGTGGCCCATTTACCCTGACCGGATCGCAGGCGCATGGACAGCATTCGAGGACTGATGCCGTGTGGTTCGTCTATCACCAAATAATTGATGCAATCAACGACTGCATAACAGACACCATGCTCCCGAACACCGTTTATCGGCTAATTCAGCCTGTAGAAGGTGTACCCAGTACCTGCTTCTTGGAGGTTACCTTGATCTGCACGCCCTATTTCACTTAAGACTGCTACGTCGATTCCGTAACGGGTCAGTTCCACGGCGATAGGTGGGTTCCTCCTGTGGGGCTGCATTTATCCAACGGCGTGCGCACATTCTATGTCCGGAAGAAAAGCGCCTTGCGTCCTCGGGCGTTTCTCAGGTTGGTCTTCGTGTTAATGAGACCCGAGTGATCATTGTCTGCTCCAAGACTCGTGCTGGTGGGGTTGTTAGTGGATGGTGAGGGTGGAGTGTTTGGTAGCGGCATATTTTTATCTATTCACCTTAAAACAAACAGCAAATGGGTCGACCCGATTTACCCTGCACGACAACCAATACAGCATGGTATTTGGTTTGCGTTCTGTAATCATGGTTTTTACGGGCTTCGGATACTAGTATGATGTCTAGACCTAGACAGCAGAGCTATTAGGTCACTCATCCAAAACCTTTGGTTCAAAAGCCTGTACCGCAGTACAGCAGTTGACACATAAACAACCACAATCGCAACAACGTCGATCACCAACAACGGCTAAATTGCAATAAGTTCACGTAAGCTTGTGAACCACATCTATAAAACCAGCACGCTTACATGAGACAAATAACATAAGACATAAATGAGATATACTACAGTAGGGTCGATCAAGTCACAGACACGCAAAACCAAACAAGGCAAGAACGAACATCAAGCATAGACAAAACACAATACACTGTCATCATCCACCATCAGCGTGAGTGCTTTTTGTCTGGTTGCTCTCCGCTGGCCAGTCTGACATGATTGAACCCTCGAAGATCCAAGTCCTAGTCAGTATAGCCCACCGGATCAAAACAGTACGTAAGCCTGACCACCACGCCAAGGTGGGAGAAAGAGGGGGTCCTGTCCCTATTCGATATAACATTTTTAGTTCCGGTCTATTCGATGGAGATAAGACCTACCGGTGTCCTGGCCATGTGTGACAAAGTACGTCTCAGGACCGTTATAAAAGTGGCGTAGAGAAATGGATAATTTTAACCTCAAAACGTATAGTAGGCATACAGAGAAGATAAGTCTTCTAACTAAGCAGTTAATCTCCTCTCCAAGCAGTAAGTGTAACCCTGGAAAAACCAGGACTCAAGAAGGCGAGTTCTGGAAGGTTCGGGAAGTGGTCGACAGAGGTCCATTGTGAAGTGAGCCCGGCGAATAGAGTTAACCGAAACATGTCGGACAATAACGTGCGTTGTGAACAGGTGTCTATAAGATAGACTACTGTTTAAGGGTATGTTGGAACCGACCACATGGGATAAAATCTTAGTATTTCGGAAACTAATGTTACCTAAGGTTGGTTAACATTCCAGACTGTACAGCAAGTGGATGACTGTTCGCAAGTTGGGCTAACCAAGCATGGGCAGAACAACAGAGAAAGAGGAGAAACATTCACCATCAATGGAACGCATCCAGCGAAACTGATAGGATCAATGGGAAGCGTCAGCTGTCCTAGTAGATCTCGGAAAGAGCTATCCGTGAGTGCGTAAAAGCTCCAGTTGTAACGGTGGGCCTGACGTATCACTAGGTGACGAAAATTTAAACACATGCACACACATCCAAGTGGCGAATCCAGTGTTCAGCTATGACCACTGAGTAGGCTAGACGATCATTAGTGATCCTACTCTAGTGTGGGTTGAGCATTCCTCACAACCACGCCTAGAAACTTATTTTGCCAAGTTCATACCAATCGACTTGATATTTTTACGATAGTAAGTGGTTCGATAACAATGAGGCTGACTGTGGTGGGTTCTATTTTGGGTCCTAAGACACTGGTCATTATATATATATGTATATATATATATAATGGATGATCTTGCTATAGCAGTCACCGAAAATATGACAAACTAATCAACACCAAGAGTGTTCGATTCCATATTATAAAACCCCTCTTACGTGGGTAGATGCAGACTCGTTCGTGAGGCCCACTTAGGCATGTGTCACTAATCCTCTGGCATAATTCTTGCTTGGTAGTAAACTACGAACCAACTCCATTCTCACGGCTGGACATCTAGCACAAAATAGAAGATATTTTATGCATGAATTCAGACGTAGATTCACGAAATGAAAGCTCTTGGAATATTCAACCATCAGAACAAAAGCAAGTCAGCTCAGTGTGCCGGTCTACAGTTTTAATTTCGAATTTTAGGCATCAAATTTCTGAGTTGTCTTTCAGTATTTTTTCTTGTCTAGAACTCAAGCAGAGGAAATTAACCGTTCTGACTGTGTGAACAATCGAAAACAGAACGCATTAGCGCTGATTCGTTCACGGTATTGTGCAGGAAATCTTATTGCTTCCTGCAATCGTGAATATTTTGTCCCGCTTCAGACAGTTTTTGTTGTCAAGAATGCGACAATTTTGATCCTCCTTTCAAAGGTAAGTTTTACATTTGTAATAATCTATCTGCAAAATTTGGAATGCATGCAGTATTTGAAAATGTCAGTCAAGCTGATAGTATTTCAGCAAAATGTAAACAACAGAAATGTTGGACAACGTTCACCTATGAATGTCAAAGGAGCATGTTTTGCTTCAAAATATACAACGCATCGTTCCCTAATGTCTTCCGAGTCCAACCTAAAACTTCGAGAAACTTTCGTTTGAAAACTCCAGTGCACGTTTTGCGTAAAGGGGGAAGGGTATAAAACACGGTGGGAAGGAAATAAATGAAATGAACGTCACTCATAACTGCTTGCAACTGCCGAATTTCCATGGGCCATCCAACCATCCTGTTTTGAAAAGAAGCACGTCAGTACACTTGCACGGCCGGAACTGTAAATCCAGTCAAGTTTTTATGAGACAGTCTTGTTGAAAACTGCGCCAGTGACATCAGGTTAGGCACCACCGAGTTGTGTATTCTCAACTTTCGACCGTATTCACTTGTGGACAGGGTTCGGATTGTTAAATTATCTCGAGAATGGGCACAGTCCACATTTTACTAACCCCAATTAATGACCTCACTATTACGACTTCTGACGAAGTTGGTATCGTCAGAATAACTAAACAGTACTTCTACTGTGCTTATTCTCTAGAAGATTGGAAAAACTCAGTAATGCAAACTGAGCAGTTGTGATACTTCGGTCGTGCCTAGTGTGCGGTTGGTGATACAAGGCTTAACATGGTTGCCTCATAAAAGTTTGACCCAAGTTCAATTCTCACTCTTGGCAGGGACATATACTACTGCCGAGCTCTAACATGAGCTAGACTCAAGCTGGGAGCCTTGTTTCTAACGAGCCAGATAGAGAAGGACGCATTCAACTGTAAAAGATGTTCAGCTTAAACCAACCAGTTAGCTTGCTGCTTATCAATGAAACAGTAATCCACGTTTTAGTACTTTCAGGTCAAGAACTGGCATGTCATGCAACATCGTGGCAAAAATTTCAATAAAGCTCGATGTTTACTGTTAAGTTTGCACTTTCCCAAGCCATCTGTGCACCCGCTTTCATGATTTGAAATTCCAGCCCACGAAGCGGCGAGTTTCTCATTTAGTCTTCTTGTGCTTTTCTGGTTGACTCCCTCTATCACGAATTCTCGCCTGTTGTTTCTGGCATGTTTGGCCATTTTCGCTCACTAATGATTCGGTGAAATTGTCCTCCTGTTCGTGATCCATCCACCTTGAGCTTTCGTGACATCCCGTAGCCAAGGTGAGATATCTCACATAGTGTTAGATTAACTGCGCCTCCGACTTGGTCGGTCATCATAAACTAACATGAAGCTTCAGTGTGAATCTGAAACTCGGCTATGTTGTGATTTTTGTTTCATCGCAACACGGTTGATTTTTTTGAATGCCATTTATTTCCGTAGTCAAAGCACTTGCGATAGATTAACTAATTTGGTGGTGATCAGTTTCTCGTATGTAACAAATAATTTGATGTAGGTTCTTTGGTTGGATTTTAGTTCTGCCTCGAATGTGAGACTTGTACTTGGTAAGCTCACAGGAACAATGCGGTTGTACTGACTGAGAGATAAGTGGGAGTGGGTTAAAATTTAACAGAGAGAGAGAGAGTTGAAGTTTGATGACTGAACAGAGGAGAAATCTCCCATTATCGATCGATATCAGTGAGAAACTGTAATGGGTACAAATAACGATTTACCATATTATGTAGTCCGACCACCGAAAAACGATCACACTGAAGTGAACAGCAAATGCTATCGATTCCTACCTCATAAATGACATCGTTGAGACCAGGTTTGTAATTGCAGTCTGACCGACAGCTTCCGGAGGAGCACATATGCTGAACATTCAATTGCGGGTTTGAAGAACATTTGTCTAGTAAGCTCTGTCCGGCAGTTTATCGCAAGCTTTCACGTTGGCTTACAGAAAACAGATATTGCTGCACAGTTGCTTGGTTGCCAAGCAAGAGGGATCACGCAAATGCTAGAACAGGAACCAGATCAGTAGCTCAGTCTGTCATACATTGAAATCCTTGCAATATGATACACGACAGTTTTTTAGTTATTTTCTTGGAGTAATATTTGCTGAAAATGTCAATCGTCTCACATGCTTCACCAAATCGTTCACTGAATTTAATTTATTTTCTACTGTGTCCGCTGTTTATTGTCTCGAGATATAATGTTCTCACGACTCACGAAATGAAAATGTTAGCACTAGCTGGTACATAAAGACATGGTATTTGATATCACACTAGAGTGACTTATTTATCTTCTACGATTAGCAAAAGATTGTTCATATTTAACCGCACTTTGCTGTTATTGCAACTGTTATTGCTGTTGATGACTGATCAGATTTGGAATCAAATCTGGTGTTTTCCTTCTCTTCTTACCAAACGGGACTGAATTGTAGACACCGATTTTAGTGGGCCCAACGGGTGTGACAAACCATAACAAACACAATGAGCGAAAGCTGACTCACCTGTTGATAATCACTCTGAGTATCTGACCTAATATACGTTGTAAACTTGGTAATTGATACGGTGTGCATTGTAATGAGTAATCGGGGATCTTTATTAGCATAAGATAAACAACATTCACATTCGATTACAGCTTTCACGCTCTGATAAAATTTTCAGTGAGGTTTATTCGAACAAAATGGCTAATTAGCGAATGTGATGAATCGTCCGTGTCTAGTGCGAGGTTGGTGATAGAGTAGTAACCACGGTCACCTGACATGTGTGCAAACGTTCGGAATCTGGCAGGAGTAAGCACATCTGCTACTGATGAGTCGTAACACGAATGAAACTGGTTACATGTTCCCCTGATATCTATTCGGGTAAACTGTTATACCAAGCGCAACAATATGAATTTGCAACTATACGCTCATTTAAAATTCATTTCCCACATACGGAACCGGTGTGATCACTCTATGTATGTGGCAGACGATTTAATTGTTTGTCAACAAGGTTTAATTTCTGACATCTGCACAAGACATGATATCCACTCAAACTCTTCTGGGAGTTCACAGACCTCTCAGGAGTACGGACAAAGTTCAGTTACGTGCACTGACCATTCCCTCTTGCTATAAAAAGTTTGCGATTCGAGACTTTCTTCCTTTCAGAGAGTTATCAACGACAGTAGTACAATCTGCCTGCTTTTGAAGTAAAACACAAATACTGTGCAGTAAAATCATTTTTCGATCTAGTTGGAAGTCTGGTCGATTGACATCGAAGAGCTGTTTTATACTCGGCTGCTAAAACATTGCTTTCTGTAAAATAAGCTCACATACAAGAAGAATTTTCCTGCTAACACCGGACTGTGCATGGTAATGATGTTGCATTTTCTCACGATAAACATTATGAAGCCAACAGGCTGATAACCTTTCTAACAACTCCGAAAACCGACACACCGTTAAGCCTGACTCATGCACCAGTCAGATTGGACACAAACCGATGTCACAGACGACAAGATTACTACGCCACTCTGTTGCAGATGTAACTAATATAGACAGCCGAAATTGCAACCAACAAATGCGGATCAACGTAGGTATAAAAATACACTTTACAAATTATCTTGGAAGCCTTAAACTCGCAATACGCTCAAAGCAGCAGCCCACAGTATGTTTTTAATTCTGCCCTGCTAAATTAAAGTGGGTTTCGAGCGTTTGCCAATGTGGATGTTTTATGTCTTTACATTTCGTAACCTAATACTTCGCGAGATAGTAAAACCCAGTGGCTTATAAACAAAATCACGAGTTCCATTACATTAACTTGGAGACATGCTTATCAGAAGTATTCTCTAATGAGCACCCAAACTATGATCCCCAGGCTAAGTGTAGACCACGTTTCTCAAAGAGTCTGTAACTCGCGTAAACAGCCCGATCGAATACAACGAGAACAAGCGGTTGTGAACACATTCTGCAAACGCGCTACGCCCACTTTTAGAGCTACAAGACCACGAAATTTTTTTACAATTTAGAGTGCCATAGCACGCTGCAGACTGTCCATCTGTTACGACTAACCAACTACGGCCACCACACACCATCCTGGTAAAAAATATCACATTCTTTCTGGTTTATTACATGTCATCAAAATTGCACAACTGATGGCAACAAAGCTTCAAGGCTAGTCCAACAGGTGGCCAGCCGATAGAAGCATGTACAACGTCCAGCTTCCAATCCGTTTCGGCGTGGTCTCTTCAAGTACTGTGCTGGACAGAAGATTTTTCAGCTTTCCTCTATTTCACCCTTCAACTCCAGTGCTGTGTCATGCATCCTGGCATAGTAGTTGCTGTAAGACGCTCGACAGGATACACTGGTTTGTACAAGGTAGAGTAATATGATTGATAGAAGTCGGATTCTTCTCCCTGATATAATTAACACGGAAAATCTTGGTCCCAAAAATAACGTGGTGGTCCCCGTTACTTGCTCCCCAGACAAACCAAAAGACGGGTGCAAAAAGCAACTTTGTTCTACTCCAACAATGTACTTGTTAAAGAGGAACTCGCAAGGTATTTATGTGGTACATAGCGACCTACAGACATTCTCGAATCAGAAAATCGAAGGACAGACATCACAAAAGTATTTAAGGTCACTAAGCCACCACTGAACACAGTGGACAGAAGGCTGAACAGGTAAAAAAGCAGCGATGGTTTCTTCACGATTGTTTACGTCATTTCTGTTCACTCTAATTAGAAAAAGTCGTTTTCTCGAGAAGGGTGGCTGTTTTACACTAAAACAGTGGGTTCCTATAACACCTCCTCCCTGAAGATTGTTGATTTCAGTCCTAAGACTGCTTCCGAGGATCGACCTGAATAGGTCCGACCGGTATGCCACACCTGTTGGTCCGTCATCTCAAACTCACGGGATACTTGTGCTGAGCGTCCTGGGATCGTAAATTCGGTTCTGATGATTGTTCGGTTTTGATAGGGTGTTCTTCTTCAAGTCGAAGGCGTCCAGTATTATATTGAATTATGCGGTTGGTCTTACCGGGTCTCACCGTGCATCTCCGCAGTTTCGACGAATCTGGCTTGTGTGTCGCACCTCAGAGAAGACTGAACCCTTCCGTTGGACGATTATTCTTCTCTCCCAGTTCAGTGGTTCACAAAACATGGGTACAAGAACCGGCTCGCCGATCGTGAAGAATCTTGCGCAAGGCCCGTGTCTTCGATTGTACTGTCTTCCCATTCCTGCATTGCGTCCTCCTCTCCTGTTTGAATGTGGGGTCACGATATCATAGGCAGTTCTCAGTTTTCTACTGAACATGCATTCTGCCGGCTACTTGCCATCTGGGACGTTCAAATTTGGGGGTTTTCAGTCATTGGTCAGGAAAGTCTGTAAAGCATAATTTGGGGGACCTTCTCCTCTCACCTTCAACAATGCTCAATTCAAAGTGTCGACAAACCCATCAGCTTGTCCGTTCGACTGAGGATCGTAACTGGTCATCGCACGTGTTTGGTGCTTAATCTTTGACACTGGTTTTTGAGGATGGAAGAGGTGAACTGAGAACCACTGTCTGTGATCAGCATCTTTGACAGTCGGAAACAGCAAAAGAGTTCCGATAGCTTCTGTACAGTGCTGTCCGTATTCGGCTGTCGCAAGTTGTGAACTTCTGGCCATTCGATGAACGCATCGAAAACAACCAGATACGTTTGTTTACTAAGAGGTCCGGCAAAACCCACGTGGATCCTTTACTAGGATCTTTGGGCTGCTGGCCAAGTGTGCAGTTCACAACTCACGGAGTTTTTCGCGACCAGACAACATGATGAGCATTTTTCGGCAATGCTTCTCTAGTTGCTTGTCCAGTCTTGGCCAGTAGGCAAACCTGCGCGTTCCAAAGACTTCATTCCACTGTGGAAATGCTCAAGCACCAGTCGTTGGAGTGCTTCCGGGACTTCTACCCTGTCAGAAAACATGACCCAACCGTCCATATTTTTAAGGCCCTCTGACGGTGGAGGTATTCACCGTAAGTCGCCACTGAGGTCTGCTTGTGGCCAAGTTGTGCGGATGAGCGTGATTACTTGCCCCAAAATTGGGCCCAGTTTGGTCGTCTCCTTGATCATCTCTGCCATCACTGGAATTCCTCGGACAGTCTCACACAGATTGAGGTGTACATCAGGTTCAATGGTAATCGCTGCGATTATTGTGTTCTCGTCGTTCGGTGCCTGTGATTCGACGAGTCTGTATAAAGCGTCAGCTTGGTCAAAGCTAGTTGTGGAACGGTACTGTATCGTGTAGTCGTAAGCAAGATGCATCGTTGCCTATCTTTGCAAGCGATTGGCTGTGTAAACCGAGATTCCTTTTTTTGAGCCGAACTCTGCGAGCAACCGTTTGTTATCCGCCAACAAAGGAAAATGTCGTCCGCACAACATTTCATGAAACTTCCTCACCGCAGAGAATAGTGCTAAGGTCTCCTTCTCGATCTGACTGTAATTTCGCTCAGGGTATGTAAACGATCTTAAAGTATGCGAGATTGCCCTTTCCTTTCCATCTGGGAACGTATGTGATATCACCACACCTATTCCGTAGTTGGATGCGTCTGCAGTCAGGACAGGTGGTAGCGTCGGATCGTAGTGCGTGAGCAAGAGATCTGAGGTCAGTGGGCCTTTGATGTCGTTAAAAGATTGTTGACATTCTTTTGACCAGTCCCATGTGGCACCCATAGTGAACAAACGATTCATTGGCGTTTGGATTCGATGAAGTTCCGAGAAGAAGGAACTGTAGTGACTGACCAGCCCCAGGAAAGACCGTAGAATTGGCATGTCCGTTGGGGGTGGTATTCTTTGTATGGCTTCTGCGTTGGCCGGGTTAGGTCGTCGGCCACCTTTGTCCACAATGAATCCAAAGTATTTGAAGCTAGACATTATAAAGCTGCATTTGTGGGCATGGACTCGGAAGCCATGTTCATCCAAACGAGTAAGAGTTTGGTCCAGCTTCTGCTCCAGATCCTTTGCATTGTTGCCCATGACTATGATATCGTCTAGGAAGGTAGCCGCACCGGGATACTCGTAAGCATCGTATCCATCACCTGTTGGAAGATGGCTGGCACTGTCTTTACACCGAATAACAAGCGGTTAAATTCGTAGAGTCCTTTGTGTATCAGTTATAAGTGTCCTGCCAAGGTGTTAATTGTTAACAATTCCTTGGACTGGTATTGGTATGTTCGCCGAGCCTGACATTTAGGTTGCAACCTAAATGCATCCTGAATGTCACGCTCGGCGAACATACCAATACCAAAACCATCAGCCCGAGTTACGGACAATACCACCGCTGTTCCCAACTGTCAGAAACCTTCATAGGCGCACAACGCTGAAAACAGCTCGTTGCTAGGACACTCTTGCGTGCAAAGGAGGTTTCACAAGTAAGAAACTATTCTTTTTGCACGGATTCCCACTTCAAAACATCTTTCCACCAAGTATCAACTACAGATCACCTGTCAATCATAGCCAGAAAAAACTGAAGACATGTTACATATGTAAATAACCGATGCCCATAATCGGTTACAAAAATACGAGGACATCGTGATAGCTAAAAGAGAAGACTGCAAACAAATAATAGACAAACATCAGCTACAGAAATTAGAGACAGCGATGGGACAGCGAGTAACAAGAACCAAGAATAAGAAGGGGATATCACCTGAAGGAAAGCTTCCAAAACTGGCGTAATTTGCAACTATATGCAACTATACATGGATCAGAAACCTACCAAACCATCCACTATCCAACGACGAGCAAGATGTGCTTGTCAGAGGACTTAAGTCTAACACGAAATATGCAACAAGCAGAGCATATATGGTAAATTTAGAACACAGTGAAATCTAATGTCTTGCCGGAAGAGGTACATCACCAAATCCGATAACCCAACGTCTTAGTGTTGACCCGCAATAGGCCTTCCAATAACTTTACCCAACGCGAACAACGAGTATTGAACAGCCTTAAAAAGGTTGACGTCATTTTGCCAACTGATAAGGGACGGATGACAGTTAACAAGGACAAGACAGACTACATGGAAAAAGAAAAACAACTGCTCAACGACACAACCACATACAGCCTACTCAATATGCAACTTAAATGCCAAGCTCGATGAACATACCAGCAACAAAACCATCAAACCGAGCTACGAACAACAACACCACTGTTCCCAACTATCAGAAACTTCTTGAGCTCTTCAGAGATGGGCGATTGTAAATAAGCCTCGGCCAGGTCAAGCTTCGCGAAACATTTCTCGCCATTCGGCTTCGTGAAGAGATCTTTCAGCATCGGCAAGGTATACTGATACGTCTCAAGAGTGTCATTTAAAACTGTAGGATAACCAGCACAAAGTCGTATTGTTGGATTTGCTTTTTTGACCACTGCCGTAGAAGCCGCCCATGCTGAATAGTTCACCAGTTTAATAACTCCAGGTTGTTGTAGATGTTCCCGTTCTTGCTGGACAGTTGCCAGCGAAGCGTAATTTACTAGACGCTTGGATCGAAATACCGGCCTTGTTCCAGGACGAACAGATAAGACTTTCTTCATTTTGGTGCAGCAGCCGAGTTCTGCGAACACATCGGAATGCCTCTGTTTTACAGCATTTGTGAGTTAAGGACGGCCTTCTGGAGACATCGTAGGATTCTTCTGAGCTTGAGATCGGGTGCAGATTTGGAGGGTGGTCTGCCAAATAGATGCAGTTTGTCGATTCAGTCCAACCCAAGGAAGTCAAGGCCAGGATCATTCAATCACATATTAATCAGACAGCGACGGTCATTGACAATAGTGTGTCCATGAGGCTGCAGTTGAGGCATGACAACCGTGAACACATGGACTCGGGAAGTATGGGGTAATATTAAGTTATCTTGTCTGCCTGTCAATATATCGCTACCAATTCTCCACTAATAACCTTCAAAGCGGTCATCGTTTCGAGGACATTTCAAAGTGGAAAACAAGAGAAAATTACTCTACCAACCAAATGAGAAACTAATTTGTAACATCTTCCAAAATGAACTTCAATGATAAACGCATCCTAGTACTGTTTATAGAACACGAGACAAGCTCCCTAGTCAGATGAATCCGCTAATGGAAAGTGCTTTGTAACAAACGTTTAGCGTGTTGCCCAGTTGCCTAGGCATAAATTCTCTCTTGCCAAACCTTCTTCGTTTGCTTTAAAAGGGCTTGTTGTAGTGTAAAAGAGAAGTTATATATATCAGTTTTCGGACCTATTCTGTTTACCCTACTTGTTGGATACTTTCGAAAGGAACCTAGCTGTAAAAATTCAACCGGAAGACTTAAACGGACATGGAACATACTCGCCCGTATCAATAGCCAGTGGCTGAAAGCATTCTTGCAGGGACGATGGAATACTGACACTGGATCAGTACGTTTTCTTAAAACCAGCATGTCAAGAATACTCAGTTAAACCCTTTGAAATAACTGGACGAACTTGTCGTATTAATTTTTGCAGATTGTGATTCGAAATGCTGCCTTCCAAGGTGACAAATTTTTCCATGTTTTGTCTTTTACGATCATGTTGATTCGATTTTTTAAATTAGAAAAACACATTTATCAAATATTCTTTCATGCCGTTAAGTAGTCCCGCAAAAAATGAACTTCATAAGCTGCAAAATTATTGAAGTAAAGGGAAATCAGAGATCGATTTGCAAGTCATTTTCACATTGTACTCAAAAGTTGATAGAGCGATCACTGGTGTAACGTTTAGGCACCATAAGAAATAGCTTAAAGCAGTTACCGAGGATGTTTAGTGAATCTGACGCTGGCTGCTAATCATACGATGGCACATTTTAGCCTGAGTTACGCGTGCTATCACTGCCTATGTTTGGGAAGTATGACCACATAGTTGATTTACTGAACACACGATGTGTTGTATAGGCTGCAAAAAGGGTGCTTTTGGCTTATAGAGTTTTTTGGGAATAAAATTTTTCATCCCGTTACCTTCGAGTAGTTAGTTACCGGGTGATTGCACAGAAGGTCGTTGAATCAATCAGTAATCTTGTTTTCACTGTACCCAACAGAATGCTAATGACCGTCAGTTCTGTGTTTTTTATCTAGCCCAAACCATAAGCAAATTATGAGTGTGTTAAAAAACCAATATTCCCAAGAGAATGAGAATGAAATGAGACAAAGGTGGTCTATGTTAGTGAGTTAGACAAAATAAAACTTTCAAAATTGTACACTACTTCAAAACCATACAGGTTAATTCAACGTTGAATTCTACTTTGCATAAGTTAAACCACATAAGCAGTTTAACTGGAATAAAGTAAGAACTTTTCTTTCTTTTTCTGTGAAAAATGGGTTTTAAACTAACGCGAAAATAAAATATGTTACTAAAAGTTGAAACAAAATGTGAACCGTAATATTACTCAAGGTACCAAAACGGTTGATCTTCATTTACAATCAGTTGACCAGTGAGCTCTAAAGAAACAGCTTCATGACAGATCAAACTGCAAACTACATACAGAAGGAATCAGTGAGCAGTTGTACTCTGTCGAGCACGGACGTACAGAATTTTACGTGTGAATCATGTTACAGGTGTACACAATAAGTGAAATAGGTGAGAAAATAAAGCATAATTATTTCCCAGCAACTTGAAATCACTCTATAAATTAATTTTTTGATGACATCTCACTTTTATCTTTAAAGCTACTTCAGATAAATCCTTAACAAACTTGATGATATTGTAAGCAGGTCAGATGTGGAAGTAACCATGCGAATTGGACTATGTGAATTAAAAATTGACAAGGGTGGCTACTAGTAGGTTTGAATAGATACGTGTAACAGATAGAAAATAGGTCAAAAAACGAGACAAAAGTGCAGTTCGTCTAGTCACTTCAAATGGAGAAATAATCATCCTGGTCTGTACAACTTGTCGTTCTATTCGGCCAACCATGTGTCAGAAGTTAGATTGACATAATCTGTTAGATGGACGATAGAACCAGAATCTGATCGGAGTCAGCAGACATTTCCAGACTGTTACACAGGATAGGACCGAACACTGAGACCGTTGTCTGTCACCGAACCACTAATGTATCCAAAATCCGTGGCTGTAAGCCTTTTCACGACAAACACTTATGAAAATGTTGAGAACATAATGTTTCATAAAAGCTCTCATTTATTCATAGACTAAGGTGAAAAGTAAATTGCAATGAAAAAAGCAGTGATTAGATCAATAGACAAACAATTTCCTAAAAGAAAATTAAGAAGTATACACAATCCGTTCGATACGAGAAAAGGATGTCAGATGCTATTCTTAAGGCATGAACGAAATAAATATCAGCAATAGATTCCAAAAAAGGAATGACTGCAAAACCGTGGTGCATCTTACAGATCCCTTGTCTGTTAAGAGAACTAGTAATCGTGTACATATAATAACGCACAGGAGATATCCATAAGCTTGCGTTCAGTAGGTTATAAGATAAGACTATCGACAGGACACGTGGAAACCGCTCCGAACCGGACCATCGTCAAGGATTCCTCCATCGCTCTTCACGCATTACACACATGTCATGAAATTGATTAAGAAAGTGTAAGAATAATCAGACGAGGATCCAGAACTAAAGGGGATCGCTCGGCTGCACAGTTATTCGAAATTGTGAAATCCAAGTTCACTGTCAACAGAACTGATGGGTATACCTTCTCGGGCACGTGGCGGACGGTCTTGAGTCGATCAATAAGACGTTAACAGTCGAATTATGCGAAAATTTCAACAGATCGAGATTATGATTCCCCATCTGGAATCATTATGCCGGCTTCGGTTCTCACGTGTTTTCAACCTACTGTAATTAGTAATCCACACCTGGTAGTGGTCACTATCTATCTACAATTATCCCACTTGACCTGCTGTGTTTTTTTCTTGAGTTGTAAGCAAACCTAACAATGAAACAAGTGTTCTAAGGTGCTTCGATTTTTGTTCATTCTTATCCGTGGCTACCACAGGGGTTACAGAACGCAATAGATATTCTACTATTCACGAGCTCTTCACTTTTACATATTCTCAAGGCACTCCTTTACGAACCCCGGTTCATCTTTTAAAAGTTTGAAATGAACCGAACTACACGACTATTCAACACATTTTCAACAATATTAGCGAACTTAAAAACGAATGACAGGTTGTATGATTAGAAAAACAAAGGGGATCATATTTTTCGTGCACTCAGTCGTTCAATGTGCTCTAGTGAACAAGGCTCAGAATGAAATAAAACTCCTACAAGGGATCGCTAAAATATGATATGCATATATGTGAGTATACTGATCTGGTTGTAATGGTAGTATTGAAAAAAATCTCAGATGGGTCTGGACACAGTTGAAAACTGCTATCACAAAGACTTTGTCAAGAAACTGCTAACATACTCCCAAGTGAGATTCAACCGTAAATTTGATCTAATATTTGTAAGGACTGTAGGAACAGCGGATTTCAAATTTTCTATCTGTTCTAGATTCTGTTTTAAAGCAAAAGATAAACAAACGACCGGGCAATCTGAACACTGTTTACACAATGTTGCGGTTGAGCGTTTGAACATGACTTATTGTAGTGTTACTGAAGTTATGGTTAACATGCTAGTCTCACAATCAGGAGGGTCGGTGTGCAAACTCCAGCCCAGTTAAGGATATGTACCACTGATGAGCCTTAACAACAGCCAGAATCGAGTCTAGTGCACTCTCTGGAAGTGGGTTGGCCGAATAACCAATCGGAATACAAGAACTGCAATCGAGTGTGGGTGCTGTTTAATTCGAAAAGTGGAACAGTATGGCCATTGGAGACGTAGGCCGACAATGATTAAGCTTGGAGCAAGTTGAGGAAGACTCGAAAATATTTATAAACGATCCACCCAAATTAAAAATTCGTCGACTTTCATGAACTGATCACTGATGTGGATAAACTGGTGCGCGATATGACACGAAATAACTGCGAAACAAAGGACTGATAATTGTTTGGGAATGGATGTACCTTGAATATGCAACCCTGTCATCAGTACAAAACAACCGCACATTTCCAGTTACTCGACAATATGTTAGGACCACCTGCTAAGAACAGAATGTTACGATCGATGGACGCACAGCCACGTCCGTACACTTCTCTAGTGGCTAAATCTACAAGTCACAGGCTGATCTTGCGTGCACTTCTTTGCTACCCTCGGAATCACGTGCCAAAATGGGGAACACTTTTCATACGGATGACTGTGACAAGTGAATTGTGTCAGTTACAGTGTAAAGGCGATCAGACAGCCAAATTAAGAGGAGAAAATATGCAGTTAGAACACATTGTAATGTCAAATAATGTGTTACAAAATAAGATTGGATTATCAAGTGAAACGCGCTGAAGCTGTTAACTCTTCTAAATACATAAAAGTGGTCAAAATGTGACTCAGATTTTATCATGAACGGTTAATGCACGAACATTTTCTTCCTAATTTGGGCTTATTCCAGAAAGGTAGCTGTTCATTCAGCTAACGCACTGTTAATAGGCTACGCTGTGGATCTCAAACTAAGTGTCAGTGAGAGCTGGGTTTATAACAAACATCCTAAAAACCTACACCTATCATATACATCACCACTGCAACCTGAAGACAAGACGAGATGTGCACAACCATGAAGCGGAAGCCCATCAAACGAAACTGGCCAAAACAGTTTATTATCTACCCAATCAAAATGGATTATTGATGCAACATATCTGGCCGCCAAAGGACAACAGCGGTTCATGAACGCACGTCAAATCTGTCAAGCAGTCGGTGAGTTAGAGTCTGGGGCACTCCAGCTATCATGGCTCATGTCCTCTTAGTTGCGGTCCACCAGTGTGATATGGTTCCAACATGACACTTTTTCCAGTCCACTGTACACACGACATTGTCCAAGATAATGCAAGTGACCAGAGAACAACCTACCTCAATTCGCACATGTTTGAACGAGCCCTTCATCCCGATCTCAATAGCGTAGTAAGTTACCCTCATCACGGCACCCATGTATGGATAACATGGTCAAATAAGATATGTTGACAGGGTGTGGGGCTACAGGGCTCAATAACAAGGCCACAAAACAGACATTCCAGGCGGTGCGTACCACTTTGATACCACGGCTAGCGAATGTCGCGTTACAGTCTAAAAACGGCGCGGTACATCTGTAAACGCAGTGTGATGTGCATCGGATTCTATGGGAAGATGGTTAGGTTTCGACCAACCCCAGATTAGTTTGAAAACCTGTGTCGGTCATGAATACAGCTTTTTACTATCCATTATTTTGTGGAAAAGTTGTCATGATAGCGCAATCTGTCATGTGAATATTGCACTTTTAGTTTGTCCAAGTGCAGTCACCGATGCAACCTGGTTCCCAGTCTAATGTTGCCTCTCTAACGCTGAAACACAGATGTGTATGAACAGTCAGTTGTCACCGATCGTGGACCATGTTGGCCGAAACACGAAGTCGATTAAGCCGAGCGACGATCTGAATTGCGCGTTTACCTCCGATTCGGTTAGGATTACTGTGGTTACTGCGGTGTGCTGAGGCCGCTCGATAACTAGCCTCGGTTAAGAGGCCTATGTTTTGGGAAGACCCTTTGGTTTGGACTCCATATTTTGTATTCGCATCCACTCTCCGTTGGCGGCCAATTTTACCTGAGTATTTCAACTCTGTCTGCAGCTGACGTGTCATCCGTCAAATTGCCATTAAGAGAACAACCAAAATAGCACTGGAAACAAGGCTTGCTCGACCTATCCGGTGGTTTGGGCGACGACGAAGCCTGAAGCTCATGCCAGTCTGAGTGGGTCGTCCATGGACCCCCTGACAGAAGACCGGCTTGTCAGCTGTGCTATTCGCGTGCGTCCTACATCACAAGAACACACTCATGCTTTCAGTGCTCACTGCATATGTATTAGCCCATACCTCCGTCGGTTCGGTAACCGAGGCCAGACCTACTATCCTTCTTTACTTCCTGCTCCTGGCGTATCATTGTCCTCCCGATAAATAAGGGTCAACTAATCCCTGTGTTTGTTAGCTTATTCATTTGCGCTTGGCTATGCGATCCACTTCGGACATCCTCAATCAATAGTGAGACAAGCGTAAGTGATGTCGAGACACCTTAAGTTGAAAAGTTGACGTCTCCGTGATAGCGTCCTATACCAGAGTTGTCACAGCTTCTGCTGTAGACAGCTTTTATGCTGTTTAATATATTAGTCAGTTTGACATACTCTGAGACAAGAATTTCAAGATTTTTATTATCATAATGAACGGACGAGTCATCTAGATCATCTCATGCTAATATTTTGATGAATTCGCCTTTTCGGACGAAATTCTATTCTGGCATGATCTGGGCAAGTGTATAATCAAATATCAAGCCAAGTATGCTGGCTTCAAATGAACCGGTGATTTGTGTGCTGAACTAAGGAATTAATAAACTAGGGCTATCAACCTATCAGTGCATGTACAAAATTGACTGTACGCAACCTCACATTTCACTATATATGGATAGACAAAAAAATTTAACAAGGTTTTCTGTAGCTCTCAGTTGACAAAAATTGAATACGATTTTAACTAATTTGCGCTCACTCTGGCATGTACAAAATCATTGTTTACCATACCTGCCAGTGCACTTAGTCGGGATTTAGGATGAATTTGTGCATTTGTCGGCGTGAACCGTTTCCGTGACCCTTGCTGAGTACTGGTCGGTTATCCTGTCATCACTACTCATTCCATTTTATGCGCAGCATAACTCCACCGAGCTCTGTGTGCTGCAATACGCATTGGATGTTCGAAAGTTGCTCTCTTAAGCAGCGTTCTGTTGTCTTGAAAATACTCAACCATGAATGCACGTCTCTTGATCAATCCGTTCCAAACTGCATAAGGTACCCAGAACATGACTTTCGACTAAGATATGGATCTTGTTAGGTCTGCATGTCCTTGTGATATAAATTGAGCAGCTGTCATAGTCCTACAGATGTTCCAGTCAGCCCCTTCCTAAAAGACCCACTAGACTCGAGTTTCACTCCTGTTATAGCTTGCCAGTATTACACACGCTTGCCATGGGTGGANAAAGTTGCTCTCTTAAGCAGCGTTCTGTTGTCTTGAAAATGCTCAACTATGAATGCACGTCTCTTGATCAACCCGATCCAAACTGCATAAGGTACCCAGAACATGACTTCCGACTTAGATATGGACCTTGTTAGGTCTGCATTTCCTTGTGATATAAATTGAGCAGCTGTCATAGTCTTACAGATGTTCCAGTCAGCCCCTTCCTAAAAGACCCACTAGACTCGAGTTTCACTCCTGTTATAGCTTGCCAGTATTACACACGCTTGCCATGGGTGGAAATATAGCTTCTTGTGATAATCCGTAGGCCAGTAAATCAGTAATGAGCAACTAGCAGACTGGTACCTAGAAGCAAGTGCACGTGCGGAAAATACAACACGTGGAGGGTTGTATACATCACGTATTTGACTTACAGTAGCGGAACAATGTGAACGGCTTCTGTCTACTTTTCTGTACACCAGATTAAAGAACAGTTGTAGATAATCCAACCAAAGTCCCCTTTTGCGTGTTTGGATCTTACCAACAAGACCTTACATTAAATTGTGTTGTCTTCGAAAGAGCATCAGTGGGCAACCCTGATTTTTTTCAGGTCAATCATTCCCTAGCCTTGATAACCGTCGCCATGAGACCTTCGGAGGTTTTGTATACCATACACAACGGGCATGTCTTCCAGATGGTGAACAGTCTAAACAACTCCACCAATGTTTGAATGTGTGAACTCATTCACTCCCAATATGTACATCTAAGTTAAATTCCATAGAAATTAATGCGTGCGGTTCCATACATGTTAGGGCAAAATATCTGCTCCGTGTGTGGTATTGCCCTGACCAATATATGCATCCGGGTGACTGGTCACAGGTGCTAAACGATTTCACAACATAATTCAATAAACTAACCCAATTACTATGTTCCGTAGTAAATCTACTTCAATTTAAACGGTATTCCAAATAACGGCTGCCAGGTGAATAATGCCCTAGTTATTTTGAATACCGTCTATGCTGGCAGTCAATTCAAAAATGGTCGCAATTTGTTCATCAGAGCGGACAGGAGACATGTGCTATGATGTGTTGATATCTCGTTTATTCTCATCAGTTGTAAAAACGGAACATGCAGTTTATATACACTTGACAAACAGAGGCATGCAGGAAGTGGAAACGCAAATACACCAAATATTACATAGCCATTTTGGCAAATTGATAGGATGTCACAGCCACTTTTTGAAAGCAATGCCAGATGATGAGATCCGACCAGCACAGCTTCATTAAAGACCAGTAAATCGACTTCCGGTTGTTTGACAATATTGGAGTGAGTTAAGTGCATCGATTAAGTGCTCTGTTGTCATTATTTTGAGCTGTGGATCCACCGGTTTCAGCTTACTGCGTCGTCAGCTGCCTTACCCATTTCGGGGCATCTTCGGCTGTACGCTGTGATAGATATCGATCTATCTTGGTTGCCCAAAGATCACTAAAACAGCTAGTGAGTGAGTGAATAGCCTGAGAGACATAGTAATTAGACAGACTGTGCCGGGGATTTTGATTACCTATTCCTATGACTGCCGGGATCAAGCGTAGCTGTCAGTCGCATATGCACGAGACAGTGCCGAATTCAATTTAAGGTTAATATCATTCGCCAGGTGTGATCCTCTTTGGAAACCAGAATAAAAATGTATCTTTCTGTTGAGTTGTTTGAACTGGTTGGCTGATTTTGCACGTCTTGCTTCCAACTTATTCATCACCATCATCGTGCTTTTCCAATACATGTATAGAGGTGAAACCTGGCCTCATAACTTCAGGAAACTCTTGCTCACTGGTAAAAAACCGAAGCAAAACTTCATATTATATGCTACAGTTGTTATTGCCTGGGCTCGTCATTCAACGTCGCAACTCCACAGTGCCGCCAGGAAAAGACCAATTCGAAGTCATAATAAAAGAACTGTTCGTGGAAGTCGGAAGACAAGCGTAAAACTAATTTCGTCCATTAGTCTCTTCCCTCCAAAAGTTATTGACATCTGAAAACTTCCATACTGGCTGTACTCTTCTGCCGTAACCCTCTCCATCCTTTAAATAAAGTGACGCAAACTAATAAAAATTTAAAAATACCTCCTTTTTCCATACACCGGCATTACATCGATGTTATCAACGAATGGTATTTGGAAGAATTCTGGATATTTGCCGAAGGAATTCGTGGAAAAAACAGTCATCCCCTACTTCTACGCTTTCCACACTCTTCATACGGTCCCGTGACGAGATTCACTCATCGACTTGTGTGCGGACACACACCAGTGTAGAACTCTTCAGCAGTTTCTTACCTATCCGCAAAAGTGGTTAATGCTGAATCGATATCTCTCTGACTATCATTCAACGATAGTACGATAACGATACGAATCTCTTATAACATCGGCTGTATATTAGCAACCTCGTAATCTCGCGTGTTCATTTTATGTCAACCATTGGGATCCTAATATTCGTTGATTTTGTGGTAATGCTGAACAGCTGATGCTATTCATAGCATGACTCCTATCTTCCTTAGTACACGGACAGAATTCTTGACTTGACTTGTGAAGTATTGAGTTTGAACAGAACTGACTAGAGATTCGCTTTTACTAACCACCGTGATCTTTTTCGATTGAGTTGACTTCTCACGAGTGCGCAGTTTGATATTTTTCCGGTCAAGTTGTGATGCATTTCGTCTTATTGCGGTTCACGAAGTGTTCTAAATTTTGCCATATTGTGTCGTGATTAACTAACAACAGACGCGCTCAATCGGAATCGGTTCGACATGTTACGGCCTACAGCCAATCTCTAAAACACCAGTAGCGAAGCTTTCGTAACCTCTAGTATGAGTGGTTGACCTTGCGGCATGAAGTGTGCGTCGCATGTGGCTCAGATTTTCCTCAAGTTGAACCGTTCTCCTGAGGATCAAGCGGTTATGGGCCACCATTAACCATGCGTAGCTGGAGGTAATCGAACCTCTACCAATGCTGATTGGTATGGTCAACGCCACCACCGTCTGCCTGCTCCGTGAGACAATTCTGACGGACAATATACGCGATAATCATATGCTAATGCGGATTCTGAGGCCTGGCTACACGTGCTCATGAACCCGCTTGGGGTGTGGCCGTGTACTTTTATGGACACAGGGCCACGTGCCCACATAGGTGACTAGCCTTTCTGGTTGGATAGTGCGAGCAAACAACGGTTTTTCCTCTTTGTAATGAGAATTCACGTTACTTTATTGCACGCATCACTAGTCACACTGTGATTATTAGAACGTCTAGGAAATGTGTTACTGCTGAGTGTTTTTGTTGCGTAAAGCTAAGGAAGGATGGCTTGTGGATGAGACTAAGGTGGCGTTTAAATAATTGATTAGTTCAACTGGATGCAAAGTACGACCAATCACCAAACCTGAAGCTTTTCATTAATAAAACAAAAAATGATTACTGGTCCTGGAAGCTGGATCGGACAGAGAACAACTGTAATACTCGCTCTGATCAGACCAACGATGAGTGCAAATCTGACTGGGGTCGAACATCAGCATAAACAGGGCAGAAATAGTTAACAGGGAACTGAAGATAAATTCCGTTTAGGGTGAAGTATAGGTAACTTTATAGGCGACATTAAATAAAGTCATTCACTCCACTTGTTCGAAATGCAAAGGGACCTCTTTGCTAACAGCATCCGGGGCGATGGAAACAGCTTAATAAGGACACGCAGGAATGCGTGATTGTGGTCGCGCCTTTGACATTGGTGGACCCGAGGCCGTAGCTCGTTGTGGTCTGCAAACTGCATTACCCGAAGCCCAGATTGCTACATTATCATGCAATGAAATCAAACCTGTGAAAATGACCATCAATTTTTCTTTGATACTGGCGCTCACACGGATCACGCACAGACGAAGCGAAAATAAGACTGCAATGCCGGAAAAGGCTAAAACAGGATAAACAAAATAAGCACACACGAAAAGGTTTTCCTATGGATCTGCGCTCAATGAATCTAAAGTGTTTTTAAGACGGTTTACTATTCGTACTGTTCTTCGGCAGTGTTACACCATGAAATTCAGATTGAATAAACGACAACTCTTTCATTACTAACGAAAGGTGAAGGATTTCTACTACGGCAATCCATCAACAGTGATTAAAAAAAGTGATTAGGTTTGTCCGCCTGAAGACAGTGATGTTAGTGTACAAACACTGAGGTGTTTTATAATACAAAACACCCATTTTTGAAAATCCGAGATTAACGTATGTGATAGGGTGGCACCACGTCTCAACACGCACATGTCACGCTCATCTTACATATCTATCAAGTAATATTTCATTATACGTCTTCTGAGTTTGAGATGAATCTATACCAATGCAAGAAGCGCGCCAAATGTAGACAGAAGAGACAGCAAACCAATTTGTGTTCACGATCAGTGCGAATCATTTAACACTTGGTCTTGATTAATTTTGAACAGAAAAAATACGGAGTTGCGCTCTAGTACGCATTCTGTTCATTGTTTCCATCTATTCACCGAGGACGGATAACGAACAGTTTGGGATTGCCCAGGTTAGTTCTTGAGTGTATTAGACGAGGGCTTCGTTCTGTAAATGTGCAAGCGGCCATCAGTCGCACGTGATTTTGAATGTCACTATAATTGTATCGTTTGAAGCAAGCTTAAATCAGGGCACTTTATGCATACATGTCCATATTCAAGGCATTTAAGTTTAAATTGGTATGTTCATGCGTTCCATTTTAAACAACCATAACTGTGGCCCTCAATTTATGCACATCGTTTGAAATGTTTTAAAGGTTTGAAAATGTGTTCATTTGTGTATACTCCACCGGTTAAGTGGATAGGTATCATAAAACTGTAAGATTTCAGTCGATACGACTGCGCGTCTAAATCCGTCGTGAATTTGGAACTACAATAATGTGAAAATCCGACCCAGCCGTATCCGACCCTCCAATTGTTTATCCGTGTACACTCAACCATCCTGTTTTTGACCACTAATTAGACCTTGACCTAGACGTTTTTGTTTTATCTCGTCAGTTTGATGGTTGTGCGATTAGCCATTTACCGGTCATTGTAATTTGCTTGAGGGGTGCCTGCATCGTCTTTTTTGGAGCTCGGCTCGCCCCCACTGTTTTTGAACTCGTTGACTGTTCGAAAGAGCTCTTTTGAGTATGAAAGCCTTACTGTATGATTATAGCTCATATTTAGTCTGTTCAACACCAAATTACAATTCATCTCCCGGAAACGATCCGCCAATTGGAACCGTTGAGGTTGTTTAATCATTAACGTTGATAATTTATTCAACAATACCATGACACTGCGATCCAATCTTGTTTGGGATGTTTGGGATCATTGGTTTATCGCTACGCGCTGCTCAATGTTTTCGTGGAAGATACTACATGAGTAACTGACGAGTTAGCAGCAGTTTAGAGAAAGTGTAGTTCCGAGCATGAACATTGCTACAGCAGTTGTTTGAGATGTAAGTTTGAACCTGTTCCTTAACTGACAAGTGTCATTGTCATTCTGGATAACCTTGTCAGTACACAATCGACAAGATGACAAAATTAATGTTAGGGTGATAGCTGTCTTTTTGACTTTTTCTGATATCGTATCAAAGTGGAAAACTTAGCTGCTTCATTAATTACCTACTGAACCATACCAGGTACCAGCAATGTGATGCCAAAATCTTTCGAAAAATTCAACTGGTGTTAGAAATCCAGATGGCATTTAACTCACATTTCAGGGTACATAGATCACATGTATTCCTGCTGTAGCTATCGGCAGACCCATGGGTGCCGTGTTAACGGAAGTTGAGTCAGGTTTATCGCGAAGCAACTTTTCACGTATTATTGGCGGTACAGTGTTCCCCTTGAAGTTTTATCGGATGAAACGTTCTTGATCCAGAATCCCTTCTACCAGCAAGAAATATGTCTTAAATTATATAAGTAATTTGAGGAAGTTACATGTCAGAATATTTACGATAGTTCGGGCTTACGGGACAATCGGTCTCAGACCTCATTAAGCTACCGTTTACTGTTCACGGATTGGAACGTTACGACCACAGTCAAACAAGAGTAGTCTAAATAACCTAGTGTTGTCGACTCAACGGACTCTCAAAAAGGATGGACCTAAGTTACACCAGTCTGAACACTGCAAACAATATTGGTACAGTACTAGCTCACAATCCTTCGACCAATCGGTTCACCTATTGTCAATTTTAAAAGCGCCTGTGATTACAAAGTGACTGACTGTCACAGCACCCCGTTTTTGTTACTATCATGTCCAAATTGGCATCAGGTCTGAGACATCTCACTGTTGTTTGGAAAGAGTAATCCGAATTTTATGTGCAAAGCAGTTATCTACGTAACGATTAATAAGCTCGTAAGCTTTCCCCTATCTGTCCCCCTTTGCATAGGCAGTCTAGTCTCTGATTATGGTTGTTGGTATGTTGCGACGCTGCAATCATCTTTAGGACACATGTGAATGATTGAACGCTTTGTGTATACAACTTCTGCGTATCTCCCAACCACAAGTGAGGTTCGATTTGACAGTAAAATTCCTCGGCTATTCACTAGCGATCAGCAAACCGTTAACTTTGGGTAACTGAGTAGTCTTACATTATTTCATAACGGATACCGCAAGCCTGAATTGCGCAAAAAGTCCTGTACAACCATATTCATTTAGTGTTTTGACGATTGATGCTATCATTCCCTAAATTCGACGAAACTCTGTGATAATGTTTAGAAAAAGGAAGAGATCAGGTCACACATGAGTCGGACATTTGTAAGACGAAACAGTGGTACAAACTTGAGAACTGTTTGATGGACTTCCAACGTTGACGGTTAAATGTAACATTCACAGAAGAGAGTGAGAGATGGAAAAATTAAACAACAAACAGGATATGATAGTAAACAGCGAATAGTGAATCGGAGGAATCGAGAGACACTGTGAAGTCGGCAAACTGTGCACGAATACAGTTAAAATAGGTCTATCATTTTCCACACATGGACGACGAACCACGCGCTCATCAGCAAACTGTGGGCACAACGCAGAGTATTGATTTGTCACTGCTGAATTAATCCGTCAACCGAAGTGGACGTGGCAGCGAAGTGGTCACCAATCGGAGGGTGAACTTGACGAACAGAGCATTTGGTTTTCTCGCTTTCATGTGAGAGATAAGTTGAGCGTAGATGTTTTCGTTCATTTGCTGTCTTGGTGTTTAACTAGGACATGCAAGAAGGAAGTTTTGTTGCCAACTGTTCCAATCAGTCGCATTATCTATACGTTGAACTGAAAAGTTTATGCTTTAGCCGTTTGACAGAAAAAGACAAACAGAATATGAGATAAGCATGAAATTCCTCTGGAAATATTATGTAGGCCCCCACACACCCACATAATTAGATTTTATAGCAAAATTTGCAGCGTAGCCGTAATCACCACTGTTTTCTAGGACTTAAGTGCGATTATCTTCTAGTACGTTCCCTTATGCTTTCGTAACTATTAACTCCTTCGGGATGACTGGACCACAGCGTTGCTGCATACGTAGGATGGATACTACGCATTTCCAAAAATCTTCACATTTCGTGCCTCGTAATAACTGGTCACTGCTGAACATCCATCGGATTCACAGATCTTTCTCTGTCTATAATCAGCTACCGAACTTTGCTCACTGGCAACCGTAACCTCCAGAGACGTCGGTTCACAAACCAAAATCTTTAGAAGTATCTCAGTTGAGTCAGTTGTTTTTAATCTCCTAACGTATTAGAACAGTTGAGGTTAACTTAACAGAGGTGGTAAGATGCGTGTCCCTTCGCTGAAGTTTGCTTTTCTCACACTAGACTGGTACTCAATCCAAGTGAACTACAATGAAAAATGTTGGCAAAACAAGCGCCTGAAAGGACAGGAAGGTGATTCATGCGTAAACAATGTCTATGGCCTTATCAGTAAGTGGGGTTAAATGCGTCGTCTGAGGGGTGGACAGAACTGGTCAATTGAGCACGAACTAGATTTATTGCGAAAGAACGCCCACTCGTCATTAGCACAAGGACCAGGAGGCTCAACGTTATTTGGTCAAGGGGATGGGTCACACTTTTGTATATTCAATAAGGTTCAGCAATTGCCATACACACCTTTACTTTCTGACCACTTTGGCTGACACAGCCATGTTGATACTAGAAGACATGAACAGTTGATAGACGATCACTGTCTCGTCCAGGCCAGTGTGACTCGTGATCCTTAAGATTAAACGTACACTGTTCACCATAAGACGCACCCCATGAATATTCTCACTTCTGTAATGGTATGCTCATCTAACGAACGTGCTAAGGCAGAGTATGATTTTGTTAATATTAGGTGGTTGTCAGCTTTGCTCTTAGACCAGAACTTTGTTTACCGCATGGATCACTTGACAGACCCGTGAAGATACCGTATAACATTCGTACCAGCGTGACCGTGTCAAACAGTAAATTAAGCTTTATTTAACGTTTATCTCATCGTCCTTTGCAGCGCAACTTTATGAGCTGTACGAAGCAGTTGACCAAGCACATTTTTGGAATACGGTAAACAGGATGATCCATTTAAGGAATTTTGACTCATGGACTCAGCTCAAGTTGGTCATCCAGTTGTTGGGTTAAAACGAACAGAAAGACTGACAAGGACATTGATGGAAGAACCTGCAAAAGAAATGTTCCAGCCAACAGTTGGTTACTGAGGCAGTTCAGCCGTCAGTGGGTTCGTTCTACGACCGTATTAGGTAGACTTATGATTATCCAAGTTCTATCCGTCCGGTCCTGTGCAAAACTAGTGTACGCAGTTTTCATAATAGTCTGCCCTTTTATGTTCCTTCACTAATCAGCGATAATTTAAATTTCCATTTTGACCAGGCAATGAAACAATGGGCTTGATGAGGCGTTCAGTGTTTTCGATACTGCAGAGTGAGTGAAGGTGAGATTTAAAAACGATTATGTGTACCAAATGGGAAAGAATTCGCTTGACATGTGGTCAGACACAATGGCGAATTAGCACACATTTCCGGGCTTGGTCTTGTGAGATGATAAGAGGGGACTGATTGTTCTAAGTTGCATTGTCGATGACCGGTCATAATTTGGAACGATATCGTCAGAGGATGAAATTTTCTGATCATGTGTACCACGATAACAATCTGCCATGGATCGACTTCAGGTAGGTCCAGAATGTCCTAATTACAGGCAACCCTTTTGGAAACTCAGATCACCGTTGAACCGAAACTCAGATTTGAAACTCAGATCACCGGCATTCAGTTGCACTGGCGATGTTGAAGCCGTTCACAGAGTGGTGTTAACTGGTTAACTGCCGAAGATATCTGTACAACAGAAAGTTGAACGGACTAATCGTTTGCAAGGCAGGATCACCAGATTGGTGTCGCGCTCTCATGATGCTTGGATGTAGTGACGGAATTCAAAGACGGATCAAAGAGAAATAGATCAACGACTGATTAAGAACGTGTCATCTGTCCTTTTTATGTAAAACCTACTAGGTCAGTCAGTACGATTTCTAGTGGACAGAGTTTACCTTAAACGTTGATTAGACTTAGCCCTAGTCGCACGCGTTTTCTCTACCTGCACAAGCATTGACCCAGTTATGCACTCGCTTTTCACACAAATATCACGCAGCATCAGTGAGGATGTCTGCGGAATAACTCGCTACGCTGTCTAACAATCCAACAATATTTAGGCATAAACCTTAACATGATAAATGAGCTTAACTCCAAAATACTTATCTATTCCTACGGTGTTTTAGTAAAGATTTCGTCGTCTATGTTCAGGCCCGATGGTTGGAAACACGGACCTCAATGAAGGGTTGCGGCTCTATACTTTGATCGATAGTCATAGGCGACTATAAAACATGGTCAAAAACTACTCTTGACTAGCGTGTTTCGTCCGTACTGTATTGAGGTGTTGAGTACGCAAATGCGGAAAAGATGAGGGACTCGTCTGTATTAGATTTGATTTATGGTAATGCCCAGAAAGCTGCATGATTTATAACATCATCAGTGCTGTTTTGGTAAGGCAACCTACCAGTCTCCAGACATATGAATTGGCTTCAGATGCAAAATTGTTACATCTATATAGTAACTTGGCGGGCTGATATCGGGAGCGAGTTTACAGACTTGCATTAGGAGAACAGAAGAATTTTCTGAGTAAGTTTATACGCGGGTATATCAGCCTTGTGTCTATCGGCTGGAATATGAGTGTACATTTATTCCTCATAAACCCTGTGGCGTTAGATTCAGCTGGTTATGCAAATATCTTCTGTGCATATTTCCGGCATTTTGGTGCAGGTCACGTGTTCAGATCAAAAGGCATAATCACCCCATGTGCCGTCTGAAATCAGCTAACTTCTTTTAATACTCACATCTATCACATGGTGGCAGTTGGTGTGTCAGGGGTAATTTACTTTTTTACGGTGTATTTCCAGATTTGAATTTGGTTCTGAATTTCCGACTTGGTGCACTTAATTTCAGATCTCACTACTGACTGGTCACCGGATCGCATGCGATTCGTTGAAAGCATTACGAATCACAATGTGGTGCCTGCATGCCTACTTCGGCCTTTGGGGAGGTTACCTACCGTCCGATGATGACTAAAGTACACAAGAAGAGACTGGGAGAAATTAAACATGGATAAGTTAGGGTTATGTGGAAAGTAGATTGATGATGGAATAATGAGTTAGGTTCAAATAATTAGACATTAGCTATCATGTGATGGGATGTAGTAAGCAGGATGTTCAATCATACCAGGCTGGTAAACGGTAACTGGACAACTTTTGGTCAACTCATTCACGTGAATCCAGTCGACGAGGTAACAGACAGGGGTGGGAAAAGAACACATCAATTCAGCAGTTGAACGGGATGAAGTCTGGTGGATGAGGTGCAAGATGAATGGCGTAAATTGCAAGCCTGATTACAGTTAACTTCATGTCGACACCATCAGCCATGAGCCTAAAGGTCCCGGTGGTTATCACCAAGCCGTTATGAACGGGACAGTAATTAACGAAACTATTGAACTATCAGTTGCGGACCCCAGTAACACGCTAAATTTCTTGAAGGTGCGAACGGAGGCTGAATTTACGTAGTTGTCCACTATAACCATCAGTTGCAATTTAGACGACGGTTTTTCTGTGGTCAGAATACCATTCCACACACTTAGGAGTGTAAATTCGCTAGGGGATGAAAGACAGTTCTGTTCGACAGCACAGCCGGTTATGGACTCAATCTGATTTGAATCGATGATACAAACCTCATTAACAATTTCTAGCCTTCAGGGTCGCAACATTCATCTGAGAGGGGCTAAGATGACGGACGGGATGGTTTGCCATTCGCTATGTTTGGGATCCTACGACAGCAAGCAGTGTAAACACAGGATGTGTTTTGCTGTTGATAACCTATGGGGACGCGAGTATGTTCGGAAAAACTGTTACGTTGCGACAATGCGTCTTGTCATTAGTAACTGGGAAGTACGCTTCTGGCGAGTGCTTACCGTACCGTCTGACTACTACGGATACGGCCCCAGTGAAAAAGTGTTGGGTCTGATGAAAAGTGACAACACAATCGGTCTGCACGTTACACATCTCCTTACAGCGTATGCATCCGCCGTCCCGACTTACTCACTATTTTATGGGATCGCCATGCACCATAATGTCATCTGTTACGTGTAGATTTGTCTTTGCATACTATGGATTTCTCGTTTCCTCCAAGTTCACGCATGAAGATGAAGAGGATGTGACTGTATCTGACATAGTTAAGGATTTGCGCCTCACATTAGACAAATTTACAACGCTGGAAGTGACCGTGAGTACTGACGAAGAAGCGTTTGCCAATGGCGACCGTTTGTCGACGCGTATTCCGGAACGCTCTGGATGCACAATCAGTTGGCAAACTAATCACGTTGCACAGCCTGAGATGCTTTGGTCTTGTACTCCGCATGTCATCTGAACGTTTACTGCATCGGGCACTATATACTGAGATTAACAACAACTGGGTGGAACCTGGTAGTGGTCAAACAATAACATGATCACGAAGTATGGGGAACCTGAATGGTGCATTGAGAAAAGCGGGTGGCTTTCGCGTACCTGGCTTGAGTTCTTGTGCTCAATGAAATCGCTGGTCAGAAGACATCCGCGATGGCAGTTTGATGCAGTCAGTGGCAAACCTAGGTGTATATCGTTTCTAATTCTTCTGGCTATTATTATTATCGTTATTAATATTATTACTACTGTTATGATTTTAGAATCTTTTCAGCAATCTTTTTTCCAGAATATTCCACGACAGTGTTAGGACGAGCGGCTGCCCAAGCCCAACTGCCTTTCAGTCAGGTCCAAGGCTATTGTGATGATGATGATGATGATGATGATGATGATGATGGGCTACCAGATGACGAATGGCTTGACTCACTCATAAACTCACAACTGTGGCCGATCCTAAAGTAGCGGAGTGAGAACAATTTTATTCAAATGCGTCGGGAAAATTTGTTCGATCCACCGCTTACCCAAACCCCAACACAATAGATCTAACAATGGACCAATCCAAAGGTGGCGGCAATATACCACATCAAGATTGCAGAAGTCTCAGTGTTACACTTCCCATTATTTACCAAGTTCTTTGCTCTCTATTACGTCAATCAGCTCACAGTTTGACCTTGCAGGTACCAATACGATAAACTAATAACAGACTGTGATTTCCTTGTTACTGCTGTACGTCTACAAGTACGGCATCTTGTCTCACGAATAGAAACTACTTACTGCAACAAGGTTGAGGCGTTCTCCCTATTACTTGCGTTGAAGGTTTCAATCCGGGTCCCGTTTTTAGGACTGCTCGAAGTCCCTGATTCCGAGAATTATAGTCTAACAAGCCAAAAATGAAGGATATTGAATATTCGATAGTTAACCTCCCGGTACCGGGACCACATTCTCCATACGAACTATATGAAATCTACAGATAACACTTCACTTAAGGAGCCTTCGTCCCTTCGAATTAGTCACCTTAACTCAGACTGTGAAATCGTCACACTGATTGTCGGGTGCTGAAATGCAAACCCAGAAAGAGACTAATTAAAGAACCTGAGAACTGTGTGACTGAATTTGTCAAGGGAATACAAAAGGTCATTTGGCCAATTCCGTCTCAGCTGATCACTGGTAAAAATCACTGTTCACTAGAATCTGATAGTCATCACTAATTTGCATTTTTGCAATGACAACCCGATGCGTGACAAGGTAGTTTGATGATTTACACACATCAGTTGTGATATGTCTAGACACGTTATTCTCGAAAGCTTTCTGTCGCTAGGCGAGGGTTATATTGTTCCTTATTATTTTGGATGTTAAAGGACCTCCAGACCTGGACCGTTTTCGCCGGTTCTTAACAGAATTGGGAGTATCAGCATGGTGAATGAATGAACCAAATTCCTTCTATTCAAATGAGAGACCGATGAAACCTTTCGTGATTGAGGGTGACAAACTAACAAATGTTCATAGCAAATACTACTCGAGGTGATTGAATAGAGTGTGAGATCTTGCCGGACTTAACGATTGTTTTTCTAATTATTCGAATCGATGAAGGGCAATGGAACAACAGACTCATTTTACGGCATACACTTTTACAGTACTACAGCCTGTGGTTGTCGGTCAATGCAACTCGGCAGTGTTGTGCCAATAAATCTACAACTTCATACGGTAGAATTACGGCATTCGATTTGGTGGTTCCATTTTCCAGATTACAATTCAGGTGTGGTTTCAGTATGGTCTGATTTAATAAGCGTCTGAGAAACCACACACACACACACACACGAATCCGAATTATTTGCTTAGTAAATGTCACTGCTTGAAAACACTTAGGAGACAAATTGTAACCCCCAGCCTGTATACTTTTTTGTCCACTGGTGATTCTGCCACCATTCGACCATTCGCAGTTCACATAAAGGTCACTATGTTTCAACCTTTCACAATCAGAGATGTATTATGTGAACATAGTGAAACTAATGATTTTAGGTATAAACCGACCATGCATCACAAAGTCAAGCAACAGACCAGCAGCATGTTTCGTGTGTTTTGGTGGCTGACAAGTCTGGCGTTTCAAAATGAGCTGACTGTCAAAGATTGCACTTACCGATAAACTATGGGTTGTTTTAAAACACGCGATGGCTAGGTGATGAACATACCACGGAAAACGGACGCAACCATTAACAGGCGAACAGTTTAGAGGCATTGACAGTCATCGAGCATGTGGTTGAAGATGTTCTGTCAGATGGTAACCAATCGGGATTATCAGCTTCAGTGTTACACATGTTATATTTCAATTGGTTGGAAAGTACAAGTGACAAATAGAGTGGAGCAACAAAAAACACAAAGAAACTGTCTTACGAATGCTTTTTCACATCCACTGACAACTCGAATTTTCACTTCGATGTTGACTGACTGTTTGAGTAAAGGCATGAAAGTTACATGAATTAGATCGTCTTCCTTCTCCTGTCTAACTTTACTGAAAAAAAGTTGCGTAGCTGAGTCCGATTGAATACTTACCGTATTCCCACTGAACAACAGGCAAAGCTCCGGTGATCAATAATGTTCTGTACCAAAGTTTGTATTCATACTCCCATATTTCCCGAGCTGGTATCCTGATACACCTAGAAAATGGACCGTTCCTGCATCTGTACAAACGCGGAAATGCCTACCATATGGGTCAAACAATGTTGCAAATCTTCGGTTGATGAAATGAGTATGAGTTAAAGAAAATTAATATTAGCTGAACCTCCAGTAATTATATCCAGCTAAGCTTTTAAACAGCTTGTCAACATCAAAATACCACACAGATAAAATCGATGCCCAAGTTGGAATCGTTGACAAATACAGTACAGCAGGCACTACAAGGATCTGAAACGTTGCTCCACGGAAAAGTGAAGTGTGTTTTCACCGCATCAGTCTTGACGTCGGTCACACGTTGAGAACATCGAATGTCATGTTTCTGGGAATTATCACTGATGGACCTTCAGAGTTGCCGAGGAAAAGTCAATGTGCACGGAGTGAGTGTCCACGACTTCCATTTCCTTCACCTGTGAATATAGGAGCCTGCTCTTTAGACGACAGTTGACAATAAACAGACGCTCATATTCTGATATGCGATGTCCGCTGTAGGTTTCAGTGGAACGCATAACCACGCTGGGATGTTTTGTGTCATCATTCACTGAGAATGATATACAAGAACCTCCTATGTTAGACAACGCTCAAATACGATTGCTGCCTTTGTATTCAGGTACACATTCCACTCAGCCACTTTCGAAAAGAACCTTTGGACTCTAGCTTCATCCATGTCAGAGGTCGTCAGTAGCGCACACCCCTTCCACGGTCGGAGTGTGAGCCCTGGTTACGCTTTAATGAAATAAACGTGCTGATTACTATGATTTCGAATTGACAGGAGGTATTTTTTCGTTAAATCCTCAACTCAAGTGTACAAGCGGTAACTCTGTCTCTCATCCAGAGGATCGGACAACCTGACCAACACTCACTCGAAAGTACTTGGGAATTTGCCTACGATAATTCGGTTCTGCCTAACGTGAAATCGAGGACAATGTTCAACACGGTTGCTGCATGAAGTCGTCACCGGAATTCAAATCCCAGCGGTGGGAGAGCTGTGACGATTTCTCGAAGTGCTATCCATGTACATTTTTTGTCCTACGAACACAGCTGCGCGCTCAGTGTTTACTGCATGACTGTTAGCAAGTGTTTCCCTGATTCTGTCAAGTGAGTACAAGAAAACTACCTTAATTTATTCCCTGAACCTGACGAATCCATGTTTCCTCAATGGTTAAGAGCCCATCATCCCCCTGTCTTCACATCGAAGATGCCAGTCCCTTCGCCTTTGAGATATCTTAACTCAAAATTCACTTTGAAAGAAACCGGTTGTAAAGTCGACCCGAATGCGGAGGCTGATCTCAAATGTGAGTAATATTCAACTCAAAATTAGCCAAATCCCCCAAAGGATACACGGGAAGTGCGTAAGTAATCTAAGATGCCATGAAAACTCTGGCGTGACCAAGTTGAAGTCCTTGACCACATATCTCAGTCCACCCATTAAATTGTAAAGTATTCAAAAAAACGTTGATCCGTTTGAGGATTGCAATTTTTGCAGCACTTATTTGAAGCATAATGGAGAAATGTACCGAATTTGTGAAACAAAATGAATTTTCCATAGTATACTGGCCACATACAAACGCACAACATACGTAAACTGTCACTTCGGTTTTGTTCAGGCCATTTTGGGCCTAACGGTGGTTAAAATGTAAGTAACAAACTTCCAGCGGAAAAATTTTAAGAGTTCTGATCAATGACAATTTATAGGAAATTTATAGGAAAAATGTTTCGCTGGACCAAGTTTTAATGAAGTGGCCTCCCTTGTAACTTTATCATGAGCCAAGTGGACACATACTGAACAAGTGCGTTAGTAAGTTGCCTCCACAAAACACCACATTATTTTCGTACAGGTTAAATTTCAGAATTAATCACCGAAATATTATTACCAACATTGCTGATGGTAGTATTGTCAAAAAAACAGAAAACTGTTTTCATCAGTTGTGGTGAGATAAACGATGTTTCATTCAGTATCAACGTGAGATCAGGTACAAAACTGGATCGTGCTTGGACCAGATAAAGCTGGTTATTCATTGAGAAGAATGTCATGTCTATAGATGTGTACATCAACCTTTCCCGTTGAAAAAAATGCTGCCTTCATAGGAGGCAGTTAAACCATAGTAAGTGGTGATTAACTACCTACTTACTCTTTTGAGGTGTTGGCGTATTCCAGACAGTGATTGAGTTACAAGGAGGACGTTGATGGTGTCTATCAGTTTTAATAAATGAAAGTGAATTTTTCTGATTGGACAGACAGAATTTTCTTAAAGTAAGAACGAAAAAATCCAAGTGTTGGTCCTGTCAACCCAACACATGCTATCACGTAAAATTGCTTAAATTTAAATAAGAAATGGGCTACTGGGTCAGGATACTCAAATTGGATGCGTTGTCAAACCGTTGCAGTAACTTCGCTAGATATTGGTATCCTGACTAATCATTTTCTTTTCACGGAAAAATCACTGAGGAACGATGTCACTGGGTAGTTACGATATTCTGCATCCCTCAAGAGATCGAAGATGAATTACGCAGCTGGACAAATTGATCGTTCGAATCTATACTTCAAACCGCATTACCTGTTACAGTTGAGTCCTGGATTCGGTAGAAATGGGTGATGGAAAACACACGGAATCTTGTCTTCCATAATTTCTCACTTTGTACAGAAAGTGAAAGCTAGTATACATTTTGTGGCTTCCGTCCGGGTGCCAAAAGATTGGATCAGGAAATCCCAATGAAAAGTTGGTTCTCTCAACATATCATACTCTTCGGCTTCCGCTTACTAAAAATCAATACAAATCCCCTGGTGCACAGTTGCACATCATTTCTGCCAGTCTGCGGTACCTTCGATAACTGCAATCAGAAATGCCCAAACCTCCACATCCTGTTGACGCACGTGAACTGGCTCAGTTTAAGTACACCCGACAGTTAGTTGTTATAGCACAGATAGTGGCAATCGACGTGTTGTTTTGTGTGGCTCATAGCTAATCGCAATAACGGTGTCAAATGTAGTTACTCACTTGCTTTCTGATCACATGATTTCATTGTACATAAAACAATTATCAGACTGATGCAAACCGAATTATTCTTCCGTTGTGCGTATGATCAGAAGAAACAGTTGATCCGAAAATTTTAACTAGAAATGAACCCGAAAGTTTCGGTACTACCGAGGTAAGTAATGACGCGTTTGCTGTATCAGAAGCCAATTCATTGATGTGCGTCCCAAGTGGCCCTTGATTTTCACTCGAACTCCAGCTCTGATACTTCGGTTAAGCTTAATGTGGTGTCATCGCAGTGATCAACGTACAGTAATGTCACCAGTATAAGTAATGAATTTTTACCTCCGATTAAATTATCTATGGTGATGGACCTTAACAAAAGATAAATTTGACCGTATTAAGTCGTTTGAAGTGGGGCAATTGCAAAAGCTGCGTCCACATCCCAGTGACATTCCCTCAACTTATGCTTTTTACACAAGTGGCAGATATATGAACATTCTCAAGTGCTGGTAGTATGTGCACCCAGCTTTGCATTTTGTTACATACTTTGACGACTGCCTATTCATTGACAGAGTTACTGTTTTTCTCGGCCACTCGACGTACGGAAACTCTCATTGTAACCCGATACACCTGACAGGTGTTCTCACCAGCGCTTCAAACGGAGTCTGGCAATGACCCGCAACAGCGACGTTACATGAGCTGGGCACACACTAACGTTACATTTGTAAACATTGTAAAAAAACGAGCCAAGAAAAATTCACATGCACTCATTCCGACTAGAAGCATGGTTTCCTGGCTCATACAGTTAGACCCGAAAAAGGCCGAACACAATAGACCTAGACTGTGCTATTCTGACTTGGCGAGCAATTCCGTTTTTCTTGTATACTCAGACCACAGTCTGTGTGTGTAGCACACAGTGTGATGGTGGTGATGAGTCGACTGCATTGCATTACACTTCTGACAGCCATACGCTTCATCCGTCAGCGACGGACAGAAGTCTCCCAATTGCAGATAAGGCTAAGTCATCTTTGTTTAGCGCTCGAACAGTGACTAATGACCTTCTTGTAATCACCTTGTCAAAGTTTATGAAACAAGGCTAGGTGGATCATGCTGATGGCTAAGCATATCGCCCGATTTAGCTTTTATTGACAGGCGAATATAAAGTCCTGGTTTAGAGAAGTTATTAGTTTAGAATGTTGGTAGAAGTTTGTGATATTCTTCGCTAAGATATGACAACTATCACGTCATAAACCAAATGGTTGTGCAAGTACACCAAGCCAAGTTTATTCGTGAGACTTAGTAGGGGATCTGGCCAACAGAAGTTGAACATCACCTGCACTTGATCCCAGCTGTCTCAGCCCCGTAGACATTCCAGTCACCCCCATCCGAGTTAAAGCAATGTACCCGAGTTTCGCTCCTGTTAGAACTCGTCAGTAGTGCATAACCTTGCCAAAGCTGAGACTAGAACTGGGGCGACGTTTGTGAGGCAACCATGTTGACCATTACGTCGGTGTACTTATCTTAGGCACGGCCAAATCATCATATGCAAATGCTCGGCCACATTCGCTACTGATTAACGATCAGATCGCCAGAAGTTCTAGGCCTAATCGCGGCAAAGATGTGCACTACTGGCAAGCTCTAACAGGAGTGAAACTGGTGCACATTGCTTTAACTTGGATGGAGGGGACTGGAATGTCTATGGGAATGAAACAATTATGATCAATCATGGTTGACCTTCATTTTATATTACGCGAATTTGACAGTTTCCTCAAACGGATTTTTGCAGCTTACCACTGATTGCTTCTCGAAAACCATTGGCTTTATATCCCGACGGGAAATTGGCGATCAAACAATATATCTTTTAAACTCATATTAACTACTGATGCTAGGGCTTTTATCGGGTTGCCAGTGGGGTGAACATATAAGTGGTTGAAGGTTACTAACCAAACAGGCAGGTACATTGAAATTCTTTTGTCTTCCGTCGGCATTTCCACGAAATACTAACATGCAAAAATAACGGTTTGGCCTTCTCTGTGTTCCCATTGTTTTTAAACGTATACACGGTGAGCATTGCAGTGATATGTAACGAAATTGTTTTTTGGTCCAGTCGGGAGTCAGGAGTTGCGAAGCGCAGAGTTGTACCCTGCATTAAATCATGCATGTAATACCAGCAACCGGCTGCGTTCTATGACATAATAGGATATTTTTTTGAAAATTGATTGATATTACAACCAGTTTAATCATACTCAGACCATTCAAAAAGTCTGAACACCAACAGTTTTGCTGACATTGGCGGTTACGAAATTTAGGACAAATTAATCTGCCGCGATCCATCATCCTACGGTTAGAAGGCTGGCAGACGGAGACAGTAAAGTTACATACGCACACAAACACAAATTCGAAGGGATACGCATTATGGTTTGTTTCAATTTGTTCTGTAGGTGTGTTACTACACCACCGTCTGTAAAACCGCCTTGGGCATCAGTGTCAGAAGTGAAAAGAGAGGAAATCAACTGCTGGGTTTTAGGAGACCGTGAATCCGGTTCCGGATTCGGACAATTTTTCGGCTTGGTTGTCACATCAACGCTCTTTAGGAAAATTTTCCACCTCAACTAATGTGCACATTATGCTGGAGGTGTGCCCGAGGGGAGCTTAATAAGCAGATTGACGTTCATCTTAAGTGTGAATAAATAAGTCCGTTTTATTTCCCACCACCTTGCCAGTCACAAACACTGAACCGCGTCAAACGACAGTGCATGAGGTTCGAGTGAGCCCTAAGTGAAACAAAAAGGTTGAAACAGGACAGGACTGGGAAATTACAAAGTTCCCTTGAATTAAATACATAAAATTTTGATGAAGAGAAATGGATCAACGACCAGACATTTTCGTACTTCAGATTTTTTTTACAGTTAATAAGTGGGCAGATTTTGTTTCATTGATTAACCACGTCAGTTCTCATTAGTCGTACTGGGGTATCCTTCAAGTGACTTTTGCAACACACGGGTTGTCTTATATTGATCTGGACCCTTGAATGTAGTGGGACTTGTGAAGTCTGAAGTTGTTCGCAGGTGCTTGAACACTTTTCCTTTGCCACTTGCACCCCAAGGCGACTAGCGGTAAATAGTTGGGAATCTGATTGCCATAAACTGCACACCGTTCCGTAGTCTGTGACTTTATGGCTAGCCACTTTGGAAATGGACTTTGAAAAAAAGACTCAGGTTCCTCCCTCTGTTAAAGGTTGTCAGCGGTACCTATCATTTTCACTAACGAAATTCCAACTCTGGTCATCCTCTAGTGAACCAGAAGTGTTGACCATTACGTCACTAACTCCACGGCAGGCACGACCGAATTATCATATGCAAATGTTCAACCACATTCGCGTGTGCGTAATATTCAGAGTGTTTTACCGTATCGAGTAGAAACTAAATAACTGTCCAGTTAACGTCAGTGGATGATTCCTCATCATGTTAGAGACACTGAAATCTTCACAAGTGTTAAGTAGTGCTTGGAATACTGAGAAGTAGTGAGGGATGTAATCAACGTAAATTGAATAATACTTAGCATATCACTCAGCATTCCCTTAAACTCTTAACTTAGCATCTTTGTGAAAGAAACATCAGACTCGAGAATTACTTATGTTAAGGTTCGTCAACAATGCTGACCCGTGTCAAGACAGAGAGTTAAGCTTTGGTTTGCGTATTTTCGGGATAGCTGGCTTGAGTGATGCTTGATTAAGCTCACACTAGGCCCCATTGACCTATACAGCAATGACAAGGACGGAACGTGCGTCTAATGTATTCCTTTTGAAAATACGCCGGTTGAAAGGTAATCCCTAATACGAACCTTATTCCCATGTGTACGTAATGATCAATGTGCTTTGAAAATAGCTACGTAATTTGCTGTCAACCATGAACCAGGTTAGCCATTCAGATGGTAAATGATTAAAGGCTTCATTAATAGCAGTAACAAACTGGCACCTCTCTAGTTCCAAAAAACTATGTATCGTCCATTAAATTTACCTTCGTTTTCTGGTCTCTCTCTCTTAATCTCGTCATAATAGAATTTGGCAGTTTACTCTGAACAATTGTGTCTACTCCGAATTGCTTAGAGACTAGTTTGTTTGTGCGTAAATATTGAATTTTATCTCTACACAAAAACTTGTTTATTTCTTGAACCTCGCTCACCAACAAACTGTGAATGTACTCTGGTCACTCACCTCACAGCACACAGTACATATCAAGGTGTTTTCTCCAAACGATGAATTACAACAATGAATAATGTCTTCCTATAGAAAGAACGTAAGCGTACGACTGATTCAAACATTGTGTGAGAAGAAAACTGGTAAGCCAATCAAAGAAAGCGGTGAGGAAATGTATAGGTGACATCAATGTGAAACATGTTGATGAATTCTAAAAAGTTAGAGGATAGCACAATGAACTAACAAAGACGGTTAACCGAGCCGCTGTTCACAATTTGCAATGAACTTGCCAACATTTGAATATCACAAGTGACACTATATTCTACATCTTTGTCGCATCTCTGTTAAGAATTATCCCGTTGCATGGAACGATAGAATACGTAAGCCACTGTAGCTGTATATATCGTCACCTGACCTTCTCTGCTACCTTGACGTGGTGGTCAGGCTTGTGTATTGTTTTGATCCGGCGGGTTGTGCTGATTGGGACTTCGGTCCTTGCAGGTTCAATCTTGTCAGATTGACCAACGGGAAGCAGCCGAAAGAAAAGCAGATGCATTCGTTGCGCTTGACGACCGTGTGTTGTGGTTTGGTTGGGTAAGTTGTTGTTTTTCATCCTGATCTTTTCAGTAATGCACTAAACTGCACTCCTATACTGCAATGATTCTTGTATTACACTTCAGAAATCTTTCTTCTTAGTATAGATCTCGTCATTGCAGCCTATCTCTCTGTTTAGTTTCCGAGAGATATGGGTTTCCATTCCTTATTAGCCCATCAACTGGCTAACCAGCATTGGCCGGCTGGACAGAAAGGCCCCACTGGAACACTTCCCGGTCTTATTCCTTCGGGTTTACATTGGATGTGTAGCCCTCGTCTCGCCCTCTCATGCGTCCTGTCACTTGACAAGCTGACTAGTCTAAGCGACGCTCATTGACCCAACCTGCATATGCCCGTTCACCGGCCCGACAGCTCTCTTCCATACCCGAGCGTACGCACGCGCGTAGTCACCATCTGCGCACTGAGCCAATTGGAACGCTCCAATTGGATGTGATTCGGTGCGGTCGATACACAGGGATGCATGACGCGGTCGGACCCGGATCACAACACAACTGCACCAGACAAGTGAACGGCAACAACTGACTGCCAACTGAACAGGACAGGACACGGTCCAGACGAGCGCTACTGCATTAAGCTTGTACACCAAAATCCCAACGGTAAAGATCCAATCCATTGACTTGACCTTTTCATTGACTATCTTTGAGATATCGTTATTTGTTAGTGCGTACTCAAGTTATCACGGTTAAGAGTTCCACCACAGATGTGTGGTGTGTCGGTGGAACTGCAATTGGTTCAGCGCAAGCCAATTGCGGTGATGGCTAAGCGCAGTCGTCCTTTGGCTTCGGTCACTGTGACAGGCTAATCCGAATCGGATACCGGCAACCATATATCTTCAAATCTCGTAGGTTATTAAACACTTCTACTCTAAGTCCGAATATAGTCCTTATGTTCTCGATAAATAACGGTTTCGGTTCATTTTGCACATTTACGGCAAACATTGACCTCACAATCTTTCCTGTTTCGGATGACCTCAAACCATGAAAGTACTATTTGTGGCTGAGCAACTGTGGGACACGTTCCAGTAAACTGAGTGGGAACTGGAAGACACCCTCTTCTATCTCGATTAAATCGGTTCATACACTGTTTCGTAGAACTTAAAAAGTATACTCCAGTAATGAACTGGGAATTGAGCAGACAATTTTGTACAAATCTAACATCGTCCAGGACACACGTGTGTAACGCGCAACCGAAACCAACGAGCGCGCACGAATTGAATTTGAGTTGTGTGACGGGGCGTTTTGCTGTGTTGTCGGTGCCGTCTTAGCTTTCGTTTGTGTAAGTCGTGTGCATGGCTTACTGGGCCTTCGGCTCATGTTTGTTCGTATTGTTTCTCTTTTCAGAACTGTCGTTCGAACCCCTACTTCGGAAGAACGCTATCCCCTGGTGCGTCCACGTTTTCCGAAGATTGATCCGCGAAGTCACGGTCATTCAAAGTAGAGTCGGCTGGCCTGCATGTTACACATGGGATAATGGCACAACGGAACACCTGCAAAATCACTGGTTTCGGTAGTACCAAAGAACGCTTATGTTTAAGTGAGATCACATAAAGAACGCGTGGACTACCTTGCATATACACATGTAAAGCGTTCAATGACGGTAACCCACAATTGCTTCTCATCCAGGGATTGGCAGAAGCGTGGCACGTGCACTTTTTCTCCCTCTGACACCTTAAGTACTCCACGAATTTCGTCCTCACTGTACAGTGTTCTAAATCCACTCAAGTTCCGCTCACATTGCCGCTCACCGGACTAAACCGGGTGATCGACCCATACAGACATAGCTGAAAACCATCCAGATGACCATCAGTGCACCATTAAGTTTCACTTTGATTATTCGTGGGTCAAACCCCATTAAGTTCAAACTCCTCACTGCTATTATACGAGAATGATGCGAACTATTGGTTCACACTGAATAGTGTAATAAAAAATGAGTGATTGTTGTATGGCATCTTTGCATAGCTGCAGAAAGGACAATCGCCTCCCAGTTATGACTAATTGTGTTCGGCTGGGTATTCTGTTAATGATGAACAGCTCAGTTGTTACCCATAAACACTACCTGGGAATGATGGTCTTAGTGTGTCTCATTCTGTATCTCATGAAAATCGATTTAGTACAAGGATTACATACTTTGGAATATACTGTAGAATAAGCGTGAGCCCTCGTTCTATGAAAGTTTTAGATGCCAGTCAACTCACAGATACCCTTTTTCTTGCTCAAATGGATGTTAAGTCTTTCAGTGTTCAGACTGACTCTTTTCCCACTAAAAAGACGTGTTGTTTTAATGCGAGCTAGAGCATTGATTTCCTCAGAGTATGGAATTAGGCGGAACAAGTTGACGGAATATGTTGTGTAGAATGATGTAATAGAAGGCTGTGAAAGAAGTAATTTTTTGATTGATCAGTTGAAAGGCTCTGTAATTCACGAATTTGTGAATTAATCAAAATGCGATCTGCGTCCGAAAAAACGGAGAGCACAGAGTTAATCAATTTCTTGTGGCAAGCAGCACTACTTGATCAACTCTTCCTGGCTTGATTAAGAAATGAGGCTCCGGGAAATGCGTTTACGAATCATGGAGATCGGCTATAAAAACAAGTCGTTTTAAAAAACAATCATTGCTACACTTCCCGTTCAGCCTAAATCGACTTCTTGAGAAGTATATGGTAACGAATTAGAGCTGCAGACTACCTGAAGGATGCTGAAACATATTCCAAGCATCTCGTTATTTTCCTGAAGTGTAAGTCAAAACACGCCACTCGTAACGAATGCGAGATGGCACCAATTGCGACAACAAGTTTGGTTAGGTGCTTTTCCCAAATTAGCGACATTTACTCAGTGAGCTGACCAAAAATCACCTACCACTGTGATGGAATACTTTGAATGTGCTGGATATACTAATGGCTTACTGTGGTAATTTGATTATTCCACTGCTTCACCAAGCGAGGTGATGCTCAAAACACTGTTCAGAGAAGTGTCTAGTCATGTGAATAATAATGATTGGTCCCATGGGTAGAGTAGAGTATACACAAGAGGAGGCTGCAGAAAAAACATTGTTTTTTTCGAAATAACTGTAATCCTGCAGCGAAAGTGAAAGGACCAGCTGAGAAGTCCTTCGTAAATAGTTTGGTGGCTCTGATAGTTAGACTTCTGATGAGACCCTTTCCGTTGTGTATGAGGAACAAAACGGCTGAGACAGATGTGTTGGTCATTTCAAGTTGCTTTACTATACACTGTATGCTGAACTAAACCATCAGATTCAGGATGTGCCCGATCACTCGAATGATATCAGCCACATATATCACATATGCACTGCCGAATGTTTGTAAAAGATCATTTATTTTCTCCACCAAGTTCTCAGCAGAGCTCAATGTTGTCGGAGATAAATTAATCTTGACAAACAGGAGCGTCCACAACTCACACCATTAGTTGCGAGATGTGCGATGTGTACACCGTTACATCGTCCTCCACTGTTTGATTTCGTTGATGGGTTATAGACCAACTGGTCCACATTTCGTGTCGTCGTATGCATCATTACCGCCGCCCAATGATTAACTCGCAATTTTGTAACACTAATGTACCTCTAGTGAATCCATGTTCGTGTACCATAAATGGGAACTATTCATTAGAGTCATTCAGATGATCCCTTCTCTCTCTCTCGTTACTTACGCGCCAGGGTAGAATTCAACCTCAACTCCTGGGGTTACCCGAAGTCCCTAATTACATCCGAGTGACGTAAATTTGAGGATCATTTGCAGTCAACGTCGTTAACGTCTTCTTCAAAGGGGGTAACACAGTAGAAGGTCTGCCCAACAGATTAGTTTTCAAAAACTGTCAAACAAGCGTAAGTGTATGAACATATGGATATTCCGGTGGAAGTGAATGTTTATTGACCGAACGTAGGTTCGCTTTACGTGTTCTATGGGTATCTTTGCTGACAAACTAACAGAATGATGCACTCCATTATGTATTATACTACGGTAGGTTTCATCAAGCTTCCTCTGTTTCACCAGATGTGTGTCCCGACATACTCTCACAATATAACCCTGAACTGTCTATCCTCCATTTCCTTTCTGTCACAGCAAACTAAAAAAGGATTTTGGTCAATATAAAGTGAACATCACTCATGGTTGACGGCATCTGTCATAGTCCCTTAGACATTTTAGTCAGCTTCCCTCAAAAAACGCATTACCATGTTATTCCAGTTCATGCCGTGGAAAATATACGCAACACTGTCGAAACTCGAACATAGCATTTCTTCTCGAAAGCAGTTGACGGAAAAGCCCACTGGTGTGTGACAGCAGCGGTGAACTGGAAGTTGTGTTCATTTTATACTGGTCAAAATTCTCCACTACTCACTGGAAAATTGTAAGACAACTCCTCGCCGAGGCGTATGAAAGCCCACCTAGGTAGTAGTGATTGTAGCTACTGAAATATATTTTCACCTGTTCAGATATCATTAGGTTATAATTGTGATTTATCACAATGCCGCGGATGTTTACAAAAATTTACGTTCGAGGTCACATAGTACTTCCTCGAGTCAGCTGAATATCGGCCAACGGAGCTAAGGCCTTTTCTTATCGCACAGGTTGAGATTTTCATTCCGTCTTGTCGGCAAATTTCAAAAGCAATGCAAAGCTCTCAAGTACCTCAATGGCATTCCGTGGAACTTGGGTTAATCCTGTCATCTCTCCCTGAAGTCAGAGGTGTTTAATAATTCGTCCTTGTGCCTCATGCTCAATTTTGGACACATTCACGTGGATTTCTGACCACTTTCGTACAACTTGTGTTATATTCATGTTATGTCTAGTCAGTGTATCGCTGGAGGTAGTAAGTTTCCACCGAATACTTGATAGTATATTTGTTGAGTTCGTGTGGAAACGGATAAAACTGAAAACAAAATAGAATCAACTTTGGACTGGCAAAAACTTATTTCGATGGTATGTTGAAATCCAAGCCGAACTGCGCACTGTTGTGCAACTAGTCTTGAACCTAAATTTTCAAGCTCCTATAATTTCAACCTCTACTGAATTTTGTGCTACAAATTCATTACCGTTTACTAATCACCCGGCCTCTTCAGATACTGATCGTCCATGTAAACAGAGGTGTTAGCAACCAAAGAGGGTGACCAGAAAAGTTCAGCTGATCATTAAAGCTACAATCAAATATGTACGTGTCTGACTGATGACATTCATTAGTCATGTTTGGTCACCAGATGTAATTCCAGTAAACTTTTAAAAGTCTTCACCGTCACAGCCTACTTAAGTGGGAAGCGTATTACGATCGGTTTTGGTAGGATGAATCCTCAGGTTGGTAAGTTCCACTGAAAACGTAACGCACTCTCTCGCTGTAACTAACAATTAATCAAGCTAGTTCACACACTAATGATTTATTGTAAGTTTCACTTATTCGTGACAACGTGTTTAATTTCAGGGTATCCGCTTCTCTCATCATTTTATCATATCTTATTGCGTGAAATGTTTGTGAGCGTTCGTCATTAATTTTTTCGGGAATAAATGAATTCTGATTACTGATGAGTAGTCGGGGATTTGGTTTACTTTCAAGTNCCGAATTATCACATCTGAACGCTCAACCACTCTCGCCTGTGAGCATTGATCAGGTTGCCCGATCGCCTCAAGAGGAGACACAGTAACTGTCCTGTCAACCCCAATTCTGAAGATAGACAAACGTAAAGGCTAGGTAGGCAGAAATGAAGAACAGGTTTTGGAAAAGTTATTGGCGTGCAAGCAGTCTATTTTTTACCACCGAACATTGGGGCAACATTTGCCCATGCGCAGGTGAATTGTGAAGATAGCCAGGAAACATGCAGTGCTGGACGCCTTTCACGCATTTATCGATTGACTGTGGTTTTTAACCCCACGTTTTACTGGGTTGTGCCCATAGGGTTGGACAGTGAGCTCTTACATCATTAGGTCTGAACTGTGGGGAATTTCTGCTCACATAATTAGACAACGGTAGTTAAACTATGGTCTAGCTTGTTAGCTCTGATCCCAAAAAAGAGATTGTTTGGTGGTAAGATGAAGCTTACGAATTCAAATCAGTGTTAGGAAGGCAGGAAACATGAAGCGAGCTCAGGACAATCAGAAGTGGTCATACCAAAGTCAGTTTATATTGCATACCACAAAAAGTTTGGTAAAGTAGTTAGGTGACTCTTTCAACTCATGAAGTCCACATAAACTCAAGAATCATTAAAATGGATGACATTCCAGTATGCAAACTATTTCAGGGAAAGAAAATGGTTTACCAAACGACTGATGCTTGATTAGGTAAAGTTTTAAAACTCTCAGTCCATTTAGCCGACATCGCAGCGTTCGGATATGTTTTTTTTGTACTACGGACAGACATTGGTGACGGAACAAATGTGTCCACTCATTAGTTGGTGCAATGAAAACTTGGGCTCCGGAGGGATGACATTTTAACGTGAGTGGGATCAGATCAGCTAGTGAACAACCCGGTATGCGGTGGGCCTTGTGGGTAAAGACTTAAACACTTTCCAACTATCTATAACATCTTGACAAGTTATCTGATTTTAATACTCCTTCTGAATGAATGAGTTTATCGACCGCATTCACCACCTTCGACTACTTTCAGTGGGAGCCAATTAAATTTCAAAATTAAACCGATAATATCGTGCATTCAGTTCTGGGTATGTAGATATGTGGACGAAATTTCTTGGTGAAAATTCTCGCAAATCCACCTTAAAAGTTCCAACATGATACGCACATTTTAGTTATAATCTATAACAAACCGAAATCGATATCACCTTAGCCCCTAGTTCTCTCCGGCATACGGTGTCGTCGAGACAGACTCAGCACGGTTTTTGACGTCAATGAACATGAATTTTATTCCTGGACCATCGGTTTAGACAATTCAAGTTACTTCTGATGGCAGATTTAAAAAGTCCGGCAATTCTACCGAAGCTGATACAAACAAAAACGAATTCAGGATCGACGCCTGCTGAATGTAGCTTTCCGCAGGGACCGAATCTCATTGAAATGAAGAGTTTTTGGCGTTAAACCGACATCTGGTTAGACGACAAATTGAATGGCATTCGGACTGGTTAACATCAGGTTAATATGTAAATATTCCCATAAGTTATACTTATGAAAGCTGGAGTTCTTTTTGTGTTTTCTGTCTTAATGGGCTATAGAAAACAGGCTATTACAGATAACTGCTTCCAGCGTCATTCATGAAATTTCTTGAGTAAACGGCAATAAAAAGCCACCTTCGATCAACACTCAAGACTCATGTGGTTTGCATCGGCTTGAGAACTTGGATAAAATCTAGTGAAACAAAATGTGAAAATCATCCGCTTCCACTCGCATCTTTTAAAACAAATCCTGTCAGTCTGCTGACACCAGGAGAATACAACGTGGTTGCTTTGTGATTCACTGTGTACACTCATTATTTTTTACAACGCCTACCAGCAAACGAAGCTAACATTCTCCACAGTGTATAGCACTCCAAAACTGAGAATTTTTAATTACTGAACAGGAATACTGTGCGGAGAATATCGCACTAAACGTGCCTTCAGGGCGATCACCTGGTGACCAACAGATACGGTCAAACTGTTTTCAAAGTATTCAAACATGTTTCACTGGACAACTGTGGGTCCACTTAGACCCTCTTACTAAGGCTGTACATGATAGCAATTCAAGTCATAATGTGCTTCAGATGACATGTACAAGAGCATCCATATATCCCGCCAGTGAAAACATAAGCTTGAAACTGTGTTCTGGTGTAGATGGAAATAGCGCGCGGAAAAGAAACAGAATGACTGAAGTTTAAGTTATTACTGATGACAGGTAGTAGGGAATTTTAGTCAGTATAAATTCAACATCGCTCACAAATGATTGCGAATTTCTCACACACGGAAAGAAGCTCAGTGCTCGGGTTTTGTTCAAGCTAGTCAGTAGTGTATGTCCTTGTCACGACTGGGATCTGAAATCCGGCCACACGAATGAATTGTCAAGTTTGAGCGCACATTCTCAACTGTGTATGATTAATGTTCACGCTGTCCGATCATCTCGAGTAGGAGTACAGTAAGTGCCCCGTTATATTCACTGGATAACTGTACGATTTGGACTCCCAGTAGAGAGTGGTCAATTGAGTAACAGGGCAGAAGTTATCAGAAACCTTTATTCACCTTTCCAAACGAATTTTCCAAGCCCACTCCTATTAATTAGTTCGATAAATACTCAAATGTTATGCAGTCTCCGTTCTGCTAACCTCATTTGTGTCACGGTATTATTCATCTGAACTTTGACTTAGTGATCGGTCAGTTATTTCCTTCACAGAAAATGCACCATATGTCCTGTTAGAAGTGGAACGCACATCCTGAGAAGCAGAGCACCTGCCAGTTGAGCAAGTCGGAGGTACACTAGTTGACGATACATAATGGGTGTTATGTTATAGGTAGTGCCACTATCAATACCATCAGGGAAGAAATGACAGGAGAATTTGTGAATTGTTTTTATTGAATTTAACAGATGTGTTCGAAATTAACGCTGTCCTTTGGTCCTCTGCTATTCATACCAATGATATTCCAGAATTCCCAGTTGACTATAATTCAGGTGGTATACTTCGAGAAGGGGCTTGTCCTAAAGCCAACAGGGCGACTAATGCAGACAAAGTTATCCTCGTGACTGATGAATTAATTAGGTTAACTTCTCTGATGTTGTATTAACTTTTATTGTCATCGAAACGTTGAAATCTTCTGAAACAATTATTTTTGGGTCCGGTTGTGAACGTATTGCCTAGCTTTCATTCCATAAAAGTACTCACTGAACGAGGAATGATGAAAATACATCAATTTGCCCAACTTCTGCACTGTTAACTAACACTACAAAGTTTTGAGTATACTATGGTTTTACTGTTTCAGTAATACTTACTACCAGTTGCCATATTTTCTTGTCAACATTGTACAATAGTATCGAGGAACGTAAGAGCAGTGGTGGACTGGGGGAAAACAGTCGAAATAGCAACAGATCTATTGAAGAACCCAGGAGAACCCATCTCTACAGTAGGTTGTAGCACAGTCTCAATCGGATACCACACTAATAACCTTTGTGAAATATATGTCTTTTGCAAGCAGGTTAACAAGCTCTGAACCCCCAGCAATATCAGTCAAAGCAGAAAAGAAACTGAACATGCCACCGTCGGAATCAGAAGTGGTCCTGGAGCTCAAGTTAATGAAGCGTACTAAGGCTCCTGGACCAGACCTTCTCTCTCCTTCTCTTTTCAAGGATGGTGGAGTGAGGTTGCTAACAGAACTAACAAAACTTCTCCAGACGATCTGGGAGACTGAAGAGATACCTCGTGATTGGTACCTATCAACAGTCATCCCAGTTCTCAAAAAGGGGGCCCGAAGTCTATGTGACAACCACAGAGGCATCAGTTTGGTGTCTTTTGCGTCCAAGTTACTCACTGGCCTCATTTTACGTCGGCTCACTAGATCCAGAGAAAGTCAGATACGCGAAGAACAAGCAGGATTCAGATCCGGTCGGGGG
>QNGE01000221.1:349275-362496 GCA_008508345.1 Paragonimus westermani | reverse complement strand
AAACCCATGTAATTGTATTGACTTGAGAAAGAATTATCGAAAGCACTTGTTCGCCACATCGTTATTTCTTATCTCTTTCCATTTGAACCGCCCTTTTGGTTAATCAGTACAATCAGTTTTGTCCAGTTTGCTACTTTTCTGATACACTTGACCTATCTGGCTATTTTAAACAACAGTCGAGATGATTGCGGCCATGGAGTAGTCTTCAATCAAGATTTATTGTTCATAAGTGGTCAACATACCATTTGTGTTAGGGTCATTTCGCCCTTTTTGCCTACTACTAGTTCATGAGTTCCCACATTTCAATTTACGTAGCCATATTTGTTAAAAGACAATCACAGTCTGTTCTCCTCCGACTGGACTGTTTTTTCCGTAATCTGGCAAACTTTTTGTTTAACTGCTATCTCACTAGTAATTTGCAGGCTGACACCAAAATTCAATAATCATTCAGCATAACCTTTGATGGAAGTCTCGTTGTGACGCAGGAATTAGGTGGTTATATGGTGACCTGTACAGCTACCGTCATTCCTGTTTATAGAAAAAGCCACGATATAAACTTGATGGTGGTGTGCACATACATGAACCTCAAGTGTGATTTATGGTGCAATGTTTGAACATACTTCAGTTCAAATCAAACACTTACCAATAAAAGCCGACGGAATATTCACTCAGACTCTTAGTCAAAACAACTGTATAGTTTGTCCAAATTTGGCACAAGTTTACAGTTTTTCATATGAAAATCACGACAGAGTAAGATGTTTTATTACCAACTTGAGAGTCGAGGGATTTCAAAGACATGCTTTAATTAAGTACTTTCCTTTCACCATTTATTACCGATAAATTTCACATTTCAAACAATGTGTATCACAACGATTGAAGATTCGTGAAGACCAAACGACGTTTCTTAAAAGAAACACATGGTTTATCTTGTCAGTACTTACCACCACGTGGTAATGTCTACCGTGGGGTATTCGAAAGGATCCTTGTTAGAACACTTGGAAACAAAACACGATTCTCATGCACATAAGACGATATGTCACGTAAACTAAGTAAACTGACAGTTCCTTCAAAAGCAAAAGATGACTGACCACGTTTTGACAATCCTGTAAGATGATATCAGTCCCATACTCAAATGAGGTTATTCTGAGCTTCTGCCTCAGGAAAACCACTGGGCAACGGTCATCGATAACAGCTGTTACTCTATAAAAAAATGCACAACCTCAAGTTTGTTTATATTATACCAAACGGTACCGCCGTCGTATGTGATATCCCATTATATTTCAAACCTTTTTATAGTTGCATAGTAAGCTTTGTTGCAAGGACAAAGGATAACTTTCCTTTTTGACAAAAGGAAATTGTCACGGTGACTGGAAATTCTGATGCAAACGTTCGCTTAGTCTTTTGATGCTTCATTCGTAAGAAAACACAAGTTTACAAGGTGACACAGTCTACATTTTGAGGTCCTACTCGGTGGGTTCTCAGAATAGCCAGAAACACGATCCTAATTTCCTGAGACCTTGATTCTTAGACGTTTGTGCACTCAAAATTTCGTCAGGACAAGCCTAGAGGTCGCCAAGTTCCCACGTTCTTGCTTGATAGCTGCTTCACTCTTCATCTGGACTGTCTGTCTGTCTTATGCATTCTCTGTGGTTAGTTTAAACTTGCTACCTGTTAGCAGAGAGCGAAATTTAAGAACAGGGTCTCCAAACGGCATCCTGCGGCTTATGATTTTACTGTCCAAAATTCGACTTCACTGAAACAACAATTTCTCAACTATTTCGATTTCACACATTAAATATAACTAACCGCTGAAATGCCAGTCCAAAAACGGTATACACTGCCAAAAGAAAGCGTATTCCAACAAACGGAAACCGTTAAAAACATGTAGAACGAAGCCTAAAAGTCTTTTAATGTTAGATACTGTATATCGGTAGAGGACGGATGTACAGCTAAACAGGTGAACGATATGTTTTGTGGAGGGACTGTAGGGCTGTTTTATGGTAAGTAAGCCTGGTTGTACACTTTGGTGTGTCAATGAACCTAGCAGGTAGAGAGAAGCACGTCCAACCATAGTCGAAACAAGTAAACTTGGAGCAGCAGAAACGCTGATTATATATGGGCAACAGACTGGTGATGAGTCACACGGCATTTCTGAACAATGATGTCCTTCGGGGAATAATCAGGCGGGATTTGTACTCAGGCAATAGATAGTTCCTCTTCCATTCGTATGCAGTGAGTTAGACAAACCAGTCAAGTTATTGGTGAAGCTGACGTGAAATTAGATGGGAGTCATGTCACACACTATGACATACAAATTTTATTCCGTAGAAGAAAACCAAAACGCAAATGTGAACCAACCGGATCGTTATGTTTGAATTCATACTAATGTTTAAGAAATGTGTAGAAAGAAGTACCTTGGCACAAGTGAAAAAGTCAGGATGGTCGTGATAACTGTAATTTTAGGAACTTAAGTCAAGAAAATTAGGCTAACAAATGCCTTTTATCGAACTAGCCATTCAACCCACTTTGAGTAAATTGGAGATGTTATTTGTGTAACTTCAGTGCTATTTGGAAAGGTGGGACAGTTTTCACGACACGTTCTGTTAGTTATTGCAGTAGGATTGTGGAGAGTTTCCGGCTGATCGATCTTGTGCCGGATGCTGATCGCTTTCTACTTGTATGCCCTGCAGCTAAGTAGTTGGTAACAATAAACCGGTTGTCGTTCATGCAGCTTCAACAGTTGACAACTTAACGTTGCCCCACCTGATGGTGTGGTGATTCGTGAATCCTGAATAGTGACTTTTCTCCGGACCAGGTCAATTCTTCCAGTAGAACAGTATGAAAGTTAACTGCGGGTCCTTTAATCAGACGTTATTTTGAACTAGTACGTTCGTACACAAGGAAGTCCGTCTGCATTAAATGTAGGAAACGGTCTTTATCCATTAAAAAGCAGTTTTGTGTACATTTTTTCCCATACAGTTTTGACGGTGAATTCACGTGACGTATGCAGTACTGATCGATTGCTAAATTTATCCTAGCCGTTTGGCCGAAATCTATTCGAAATAGTATGAATGTTGGTAGTATTTCTCTCTCTGTGTGATTTGTGCTTCGAAACAATGGCAAACAGTCTAATTCTGCTACATATACACAATTAACTGCGGTGATCATTTACAAAGAAACGACCACACAATGTTGGATACGTAGTGGAAACCTGTACGCTGGCTACTCTGTTCTGCCTCGAATCAAGGAAAGATTGTTTTAGATTCACCGGTCAAGTTTACTTGTCTATATGAAGGATGCCGATGAATGTTATTTCACTGTCTTCCAGTTTACTGGGGATTTTTCAGTCGTTTCCGGTTGACTATTCTATGAGGAATATCTTGACGTACATAGGCGAAATTTAAATGGCGATTATCACTAACGGTGCTGTTTGTTCTTGTAATTTAGATTCTACTTATAATTATTTTTGTTAGCTTGAACCAGCCGTTTTAATAAAAGACCACCGATATATCCACTTCGCACTGCCTTTTTTCAGTTGCGGATTACACAAAAAACTATAAGAATTAATCTAACAGTTTCGATCCTGAAAGCCATACATATAAACCTACCTGTTTGTGTGCGTCCTCATATACTGCTACACAGAGCTTTATAGTGCGGATGGTGCTGATAGTGAAATTGGGGAGCAAAGGACATTTCTTCCATCATAATTTAGAAAGATTACTGCAGGTTGAAAGCTTGACAATGTTTTGACGTACCAAACATCTGTCGACTTATAGTATCCAGCACATTAATGTTGACCAATTTAAGGATAACCCTATACATTATCTTACCCGGTAATTTACAGGAGAAAGCCAGTGGTGGTGATCTACAGATTCTGCTCGCAGTGAACTCAAACTTTATCCATACAAGATGGTGGTTTCCCCTGCCACTGGACACATGTTCAAGAGGAATCACGTCATTGGCAATCGGTGCGTTTTTTAGTCACTTTTACACACCGAACTAAACGTCTACTAAGGTTACTGGAACAGATTCCAACAAACTAATGAAACTGCCGTTAAATGACCGGAAGAAGTTATTCAGTAAGTTTCAGCTCCCTCATTAGAGTTCGTGGATTTTCATCCATCAAGACGGAATGATCTCCTCACTTAAAATTTTCAAACCATATTCTTTGATTTGGAAATCTACAGTACATAACTCACACCATTCATTAGAAATTTAATCCTTCAATACACTGCTACTACTCTGTGCATTCAGTTTCATCCCTGGCAAAGCATTTTTAATCATATTTTTCATGACGAAATGTCAAAATAAGAACTACTTCCATCCTGTGGTAATTGTAAAGCTGATTGCTTCTTATACCATTAAAACCTTGAATTACCTTGAATTACCTTGAATTACCTTGAATGAAATTCCTAAACCGTTGAAACCATATCGACCTCATGATGAAGTGTAAAGTAGAATACTTCTCTTCAAAAGTAGATTATTGACACACAGGCCTCATTGTAATTCACATCAACTCGAGTTGTTAATTTTTTGAGATATTGCGAAACATGCGTGAGAGGTATGTTGTCTCAAACATGATAGATTTGCATATCTTCCTCCACTAAAAGTAACTGAAATACTCATGACGATCCAAAGAGTCAGCGATGCCCCTTAACGTCCCGTTGAACGAGTCAAAGACAAACAATATCACAGAAGGGACAATCCAGTTTGAACAATCTACCTAGTCATTAAAATAACGTGAACTGAACAACTGTATATAGACACACTGGCTTCTAAGAAAAGATTTTACCTAAATATAATGGCATATGTTTGTATTTCTTGGCCCCAAGATAGAAATAACATACACTCGAACAGATTTATTAACAGAACTCACATCCCGAAAGACTTCTGAAAGTTAACGCCAAAACGTGAAAGTCCTCGACTCACACTTGAATTTCTTCAACAGCTGATGTCGGATCAATGTACAAGTTCACTAGCGCGGTGATTCATCACAGCGGCCAGCTTGAAAAAGTAAGCCATGAAGAAGTTCCTCTATGATGGGTGTCGCCCTGTAAACGATCAGTTTTGTAAAGCCTTTCCACTCTGTCTCCACAACTTCGATGTTACATTAAATATCTGCTCTACAGGTCGTTTTGTTTTCCAAGAGCTAACATCCATATGCCTCTCATAACAAATTTTAGCAAAACTTCAGAAATTTGTAGTCCCACTTACTTTGAGGTTAAATATTACATTAAGTCAACGGTGACCCCCGTGTTGTGTAACTAATTCCGGTTCGAGCAAAATAATTTCTCGACGCCAGTTGTTCGTTGTTGACCCAGAAGGTTATATAAGACCCAGGTTTTCGGATATAGCACGATGCCCATCGGCGTAAAAGAACCAAAAAAAGTTTAGCTATATGAAGGACTTTTGCAGTCGCAAACCGTGGTGTTGTTTCAGCAGGTATCTTCTTATCTGACTGGTTGAAACAGCAGTCTCAAATAGGTCAAGTACTGAATATCAGCCAGCAATCTGACAACACAATCAAATGAAAGGATGTTTACAGACACGTTCACATATGTATAAAACATATATATATATTTGAGACGCACATTATAAGGTCCACGTTTCCAAATCAAGTTTTATACAGATCTGTGTCCGTCACATTGGCTTCCAAATAACATAGTATTTGGTATTCATCATTTATAATAACGTCTATCCTTTCCATTGTTGCAGTTAAGATTTCTCATCATGCATGATCAACTTACTTGAAGTTGTCAGCCAGTATACAAAAATAAAACTCATTATCACTTTCCGGCACCCGTCTTCCATGTCGACTGTCGATAGAACCTCAGCAGTGGACTAACACTACGGTGGTCAGGTGGTAAGCGGAAATACTTGATGACGCCTCCATCTGTTCTGGTTTTCACAACTTCGAATCGATCGGATATTTTTGGTTCAATAGGAGTCAGTTCGTCTGCACTCATTAACCAACAACAATAGGCACGAGCGTCGTGATGCAGTCTCACTAGACGACAATGAATGCCGTTGTACGGATAATTAAATTGTTAGCTTGACTCAGTCGGGTTGAACGGCGCAGAGTGAAATGTTTAGCACAACTGCCTGCCTTGTTGGATTTTAGGACGGCCCGTTTATGTCCTCACAGGGTGCTATGCAGGTGTGTGAAATCCGAAACCGCTCAATCGGGTTTTTACACAACACACACCCAAGCTGATAGGACGCAAATGAAACCAACGATATGTCACTTTTTACGGTTATTGAGGGGGCACGGTTTGTCGACTAAAAGATAGATGGCAAACGTTTGGTTACGAAGACGCTGATGGATTGTTAGCAAGTTTTGATGCCAGCGGAAGGTTGTACATTTACCTGTCTGCCATCTCGGTGAAATCGTGATTTCTTAACGCACATCTTTTCCGAGGTCCTAAGCAGGCAGTGGTAAATCTTGAAGGGGCAAAGTTACATGTTGTATTAAGCAAACTTCTCAAGACATTGTACCATACTACGCCGTAAACATCATGAATGTGGTCACTAGTGAAACCTGGACAGACTTATCTAAACTTTGAATGCTTGGAATTCGTTGTGAGATCCGTGAATCAGCTGCCTGTTTTAAAGTGTTTACAGTAAAAATGGAGTGGGTCAACCAGTTTTAGCAAACTGACCTTGGTTTAATTAGGTTCCTTTGGTGTGGCGAGCCCTTCGAAATAACCCAGATTCGAAATCATGCCCTTTAAGTGCTCCTTCTGACTTTGCCATTATCCACTTTTATTCACCACTGCAAGATGTGACCCAGTTCACCTCACAAAACATGACTAACGTTACATCTAGCCAGTAAATACTGGACATTTTCTGACGTAGTAGGTCCAGTTGTGCCTGCAAAAGGGCAAGAATGCTTAGGAAAGCATCTTTCACAAACTGCGATTAGACTGAATGGTGTATCTGTTAACCAGCGAAATCAAGGCTGGCTCGAAATATAAGCGCGATAGTACGGATACCAGTAGAAAACAGCTACTGTTATGGATGGTGGCAGCTCACCACTATCACATGCACCTGATTTGTATTTCACTTTGTCTCTTAAGGACGGTCAGAACATCCATGAACCAAAATGACCACTAGTGTGTCCACTTATGTTTGCTGTTACTACGGACACTCCACATTAACCAACTGGTTAGCTTGTGCTGCGGACTAGCGTAATAATCATTTTTAAGATATTCGCGCGAAAACTACTTACAGTGAAAAAATAGTAAAACCAATACATGTGTAACACGTAAATAGCAGTGTATCAAATATGTGCGAATAAAAAACTAGATAACAGTGTTTAGACTTATCAAAATTCTGCTAGTACCGTAGGATCACTGGCTGTACAAATTGGGGCTTGCCGGGGGTGACTGTAGGATGGCTGATGTGAGAGCAAACCTTGACTCGTAAGTCCTTTGTTGTACGAAGCTGTACAAGCCTCAGCGACAAAATCTTGTTGGTGCGATCGTCTGCCGCTTAGCTCGTGCGATATGGTCTGGACAGGGTATGTTGTACCATTCCCGTCTCAGATATCTAGTGTAGTGTAAATACGTTACGGGAAGGCTTGATGGCTTTCTGGTGTGAAGGCAGTCCAAAGCCATGAGCGGGATTGTGTTTGTGTGTGGGGTGGGTGGGTGGGGGCGCGACAGCATGGTACAAACACCTAGTGTGTCGGACGAGGTGATCCTAACAGCCGTGTGGGGTGCGCACTGGATGGACACGGCTGTTTTTATCGAGGTTGCGTTACAGTTCGGTTTGTGAGCTGAAACGTCAGAAAAAGAGGAACCGCGTTGAGTCGTCAAATACCAGGTGTCACATGTCAAAACTGCGTAAGTTATTTGTATCCGATCAAGAGGACATCCATAGGTGCTTCTGGTCCGAAATGTTTTCGAGGCGCTTGTGCGATTGATTAGGTAAAGTGTCGTTTCCTTAGCTTGGTATTAGAACAGCGCCCTAAATTTCGACTGAAATGAAACTGGTAAGCAGTCTGGTGATGAAAGGGAATACACGTTTTAATTTGACCTAATCAACCAGCCTGGTTCAGTAAAGCTTAGTTAGAAAGCTCCAGTAAGTAACCAACAAACAAGGGAACCAGCGGGAAGCCGTGCCCCAAAACATACTTCGGCCTAACAGAAATTCCTTGGCATAACGTTCTTGCAGATCACACGTAAAATACATAGTAACCTGCAGCACCTGGAGGTGAGTAACCCTGACTTTGAAATTCGGGCTTGTGCAGCAAGAAGATCTAAAGGTTACCATCACTCAAAAGTTTCAATCGCTTCATTTTTAATTATGTTACATGGCATAACACGAATCGTTACTTAATTTAATTCCGGAACTTAAATGAGTGTGGGCTGATTTCAAAGCATTCCTTGAGATCACAGGCCTAAGTGTCCTCCAACTCAAACGCCACGGGAGTACAACTGCAAAAACGACATACAAGAGGGAGAAAGCGCAGTTTAGTTTGGAAGATAATCGCTGATTTTCTCATTTCAGTTTAAGATTTTACCTGTAAAGTCCATCCTTTCTAAATTGCTTTATTGCACGCCTCTATGTTCTTACGAGGAATGAATCAGGTTAGGTATGATCTTCGTTCATTTAAAAACTCGAAGAACGAACGCTTGTATTCGAATTGTGCATGAGGGAAAATGCAATCACTATCCTAGTGTTGTCGCTTATGAGGATAGGCTGATTAACACTGGTGGTTTGGGTAATTAGTAAACTTTAAGGGTGACCGAACAAAGAAGGTGATCGATAAGCCTGTTAAGGGGAGTAAAGGTCTATGGTATGTCATCCAACATGCAGTTTGTCCTTGGGACGCCAATATTTTGGGTTCATGTGAAGTTTTATGTTGTACTCATAATTTCCGTTTGATGATCCTTTCCTTGGTCATTGAGTCACTAAACAATTAACCTGCCCGGTGAAATGGCACAATATCCTGATAACAACATTTAGTAGGACATACTGATTTCTACAATTACCCTCTCCTTTTGTCACATCACATGTATGGTCCAACGGGAGCCAGTGGAGTAACCCTGAAATACAGAACGGAAGAAAGGATATCACATTAATGTAATACTATTTTCTACTGATACTTTCTCTTGGTATTATCCAATTGTTTTTTTCGTTTAAACAGCAGCACTCTCCAAGTATATGTGTGACTGCCGTAATCTTGAGCGTCGGGTTAGAGAGGTGTTTAAAAAGTGATTGGCTCGTTACCTGCTGGGGTAAGAGTTATTCGTTACGATGCCATAAAATGGATAATCCTTTCAATCATCTTGACTCCAGCTGTCAGTGAGCAGCATGCAGCACATTATTATCAGTCCTATTGCGGATTTCAGTTAAAAATGGCCACGTTTGGGATACCCGCCTCTAGCGCACTCTTACTCGAAAGCTGCCACATTACACGTACGTACATTCTAACGTTATGAATTGTCCGGATGCAAATACTGAGCGTTCTACTACGCCTACTTCAATGGTGGTCACAAGAGTGGCACACAGTGTTGGCACCATCTCAGTGGCAATGCGGTGAGCCTGACTTCAAGACCGAAAATGCTGAAGCGAGTGGCCACCGCTTACAGAGACTGTTGTGGTACTGTGTCGAATACATGGATCCGCTGAAATCTGTCTTATGAATCTGATATTTTATTCACAGTTGCACTTCATACATTCTTTCATAGAACCTTCCCAAAATATGCTGTCGACTCATATGCATTTTTTCAGTGTCCTCGAAACATGTGACTCAGGAAGGTATGCTCTTTTCATCATTGGTACATCGTGTTGTGACAACGTTATTACTAATTACGATGTTATCAGTTCTTTAACACTAGAAAACAGGTGTAGGTCAAGTCAAGCTTACTGTGATTCAACTCACCGTCTTGAGTGCAATCTTTGGAAGCGTTCGAATACAACCAAGTTTGTGGGCACTCTCAGGTTATTCATTGTCTTCCATTGCCATTCTTTATTTGGCCCGACTTTTACACAAACTTTTACACTCACTGTTGACGTTTTGACAAAGCTGAGACAATGGGTATACAACCGCTATTGTTTATTCAGTCTTTTGCCCAAGTATCCAAGACGTGAATGACTATGTTTGAGTATTACGTGATTGAAGTCTGTTGAGCTAACTGTCCTTCATTTGCAAAACATACGTGCGCAAACGGGTGAAAATTTCCGCCACCAGATATTTGAAGAACGTTGTTGACTTAATTCGAGATAATTTACGATTGACCATTCGGCCTGTGCGCGCAATCGATGTCTTGCATAGTAAACTTGCCTGATAGCATCGTATTTGGATTCCGGCCTAGACTAATTTTTATACGTGTTGAAACAAAACAGAAAGGAGACTATTAATGGTTTACCTGAACACAAAGCCGTAAATCCGGTTTGAATTGTACGTGATTTATGATACTCAGTTTGCGCAACTCGTAAACATAGTTACCGTCGACCTGCGAACGAACACATAGTAGAAGGAGTTCGTTTGCAAGATTCAAGTTTCAAAGCTTCACATAAATAAAAAATTTGAAGGAACAGAAAATACGCAGGTTTACTGTGCGTGTGAGCTTCTTATAGATCAAAAGACAAACGAAAGTAGATAGAAGAGACAAACCTTAGAAATAAACCTAAAGTTGGGACTGTTGTTTTTCAGCCGTAAGTTATGTACGTAAGTCGGTTGAGCGAATTGCACAGCAACACACTGGCTGTCCGACACATATCCACAAATATATGCAACTTTTTTAGTGAATAAAATATTGCGTGCAACAAACTGTGATCACAGTGTTGAAAACGCCGTGAATCAAACGTTCAATCGGCGTCACCAAAGAGACTGGGTAGCTGTTCACTGGATTCTTGGTAAGAAGCAAATATTCAGTTGGTTTTTACTGATTAAGCCTCCCGAACCAAAGAGTCCCATTCCCGCTCTCTTGATCTCTCCATATCACGACGTTCTTTACGTCTGGACTTCCCGGACGGTGTGCGCTGTTCGACAAACACGCTGCGTATTTCCCGACCACTTGCTTGAGCCAAAATCCACTGTTCCATATTCCCGTTGAGCATGGCGATCTACAGTAAGACAAGGGTAAGTGTAATTTCTGCTCAATGAGTCCACTCGAAAAACAAGGACAATACCAGCCTGATTTGACACACCTCAAGAGAAAGTTTGGAAGTAGATGACCAGACTGGGTTGTGCAAGGTTACTTCTAATCACTGTGTTACCGATACTGTCATGTAAGACCTAGTCAACCGAGAGAATGTCGTCTAGTCTCGTGCAATTATCGCCGTGTAGGTACACTTCATAGATACTCGTGGTAGTCTAATCCACAGTATTTTCATGATCACAGCAACTCGTTGAAGCACATCAGAACAGCCATTTGACCGTAGATTTCCTGGTAAGCCAAGCACTTCATGTTATGTTTGCGAATGCTTTTTAAAAGTTATAGAGGAGTCGGTTTCAAATCCACGTTAGATTGTAAAACTGAAAATTGTCAAAAGTCGTAAAATAGATCGCTAGCTGCCGTTTAACAAAAAATTTCGCTACCTTTAGCCTGCACAGCATACGACCGTAGCAGTCACAGTAACGAAATATAAAATCTAGCAGTTTAATTGACAGACGATGTTAGTACTATTGAGCTGTTGCTTGCCAAAAATCTGGGGAAACAAATATCGGTTTTGCCTTACGCGAATGCTTCATCTTGGACGACTACCGACCAGTACGATGGGAATAATTTACATCTTTGTTGTGAAGCCGCTACTGGTCTGGCAGCAGGCTAACTTTAAAAAAAATCAATTGTCAACACTCCTATGAGGTGATTTTAATAATAGGCCTATTTCTATGTGCGATATAAACTTAAATACAACTTACATTTAAGCATTGTTAAGAGCGACGTAAACCATCGATGTAGAATTGCAACAAACGTTTGAATGCTACTAACCGTCCTGTACTTTCTTTACACTATACACCCAGTCGTTTTATGCGCTTGGTGCACGAACTTAACTAGTAGAAACAAACAAGTGTGGAATAAATGTTCCGACTGAGTGTCTCTCTATGCTAATACGCATTCACATGTATGCTCACAACTGATGAAACGTTTACGATACAAGTGCATTAACTTGTTGTAATGCTGCTTGTTCTACTCAAAAGGTTTGTATATGCTCCAGAAGATGTGTTTAATCAAGACCTATTACAGTACCTACAAGGAACAGTTAGAAGCTGTTTTACAACAGTGCTTCAACAACAGTGAACTGAGACGCACAAATATCACTTCATTTCGTAACTGTTCGTAAAAATTTTGCAAGTACCTTGTGCATCTGACGATTTAATGCACAGTGTTTATTGTAAGATTTAGCATAAAATGAATACTGATTCGATGTATAGTTACACCTAATGTTTTAATTCCAACAATTCAAACAACAAAAAGTGAACTCAAAACCATGATTTTGAATAAATTGCCTACAAAATACAGTGCTGTATAATGCTATAATACTAGAGTGTTGTTGAATACATTTGTTTCGATGACATTATCATTGTTATGCATGTTTATTCACGGGCAATAATACAATGCACTACTAATAACTACAGGAAATCTGGCTAGGAATGATGAACATAAAGCTACGGAACGAATGAAGTCTTTGAGATGCCACAGGTTTAGAAATGATCGGCAAGCTTAGTAATCTGTCGGAATCGTCGTTTTACGCCTCAGACAAGTAAACGATTTGCCTAAACGAATTTCGTGTACATCGCTGGTGATAGGAGCTGACAAACATAGCCTCACTATGCGTGAACTAGATATGAACAAACGTAGTCCGATGATGCTCACTAGCACGATGAACGTTATATTTGCCTCAGCTTGGTTAAGTATTGACTGGGGTGGTGATAGACGGAGGGATTTTACGGCTGACTGCATCCTTGGTTTACCCACACACTTCGCTAAGTGTTTAAGTACACTCTGGCGTAAACCTCAGTTGGGCTTGCTTATGCGATTTCATTGTAGTTGGGCTTTGTGTGTGTTACTTATTGAACTTCCAAGAGCCACTGGTTGATATGAGGTGATCTCTTAACGTGGTGTGACGGCTTGCGCATCTCTATGACCTTTTGGGCTAAACTGGACAGAGTTACTCATACCAGGCAGGCCAACAGGTAGAGGTCTGACAAACTACAGTCTCCTGGTCCTCCAGGTTGGGGGTTGGAAGATGGTTGGCATCTCTTCC
>QNGE01000221.1:204547-346209 GCA_008508345.1 Paragonimus westermani | reverse complement strand
ATTTTCAGTAGTTAGGTCCCATCCCGTCCCATTCTTTTTCCTTCGCTCTTTCTATATAGGGTTTGCTGTTTCTTCATGGTTGTGTGGCAGTTAAGCATTAGTGTTAACCACTGATGTATTGCTGTCTATGATGATGATGATGATGATGATGACAGGTTGACCCTGAACAATCCTATGGGTTATGGGGTGCAGGTAGATTAGAAAAGCAAAAGTACCGAGCGGAAAATGATTTCTGATCGAGTCCTGTAAGATAGAAATAACATATTCAAGCACACTAAAACAGAGTAGACTCTCAGTTCAGAGAACGCGATGCTTTTGAGTAACTGATTGCGTTGCTGTTGACTGGATCGTGAACGTTGTCGAAAAAATGATTTTCATTGGTTCAGTGATTCTAGATAACAATTGAAGCAATTTCTGCTCAAATGTTTGTAGAGATAAATTATTAGAAACGACTGTATTGTCATTCGATGTATGTGGTTTTTTTTTACTGCAGTGTGAAACTAAAGCATTCCGACCGTATGGCTGTTTCTAATACCATTTTGAATTCAGTGGACTCCATAAGGGCAAATTAGTACTACTCTATCGACATCAATTAGACATCCTAGCTGCTGGTAACCGAACTAGTCATAATAATTGAACCGCATGTGTAAACCGAGCGAATATTGCTCACAATACAGCGACAGACTGAGAACCATACTTTTGTTGATATTTCAGACTTACCTGTTCTTGCATTTGTGACACGGCCTTCACTATGCTTGATAAGGCTTTCTGATTTTCTCCTATTAGTTGACGAACGTGGACAATTTCTTCCTTGATTTTAGCGTTGCCGGATGCGCAGTTCAGTTGATCTGACTGAGCCTGTTTAACGAAGGAGATATGTCAATCGGTGAGAGAGTATAATGCTCTCGGGCACAGACTCCTAGATAAAATTTAACAGCATGGTTTGCAGCATTCAGCCTGCAAGAATCCGATACGTTTGTCATATTTAAACTATGTCGCCAGTGTTTAGTCTAGCTACTGTTTATGGGCGTATGTCGACAGATAACTCCATATTCAAAAGGAGATATGTAGTTCGATGTGGCTATTGGCTTCCCGGTAAACGTCGCTCCACTGAAGCTTCATTTATCAGTGCAAATTACTTTACTCATCCCTGCTTGTGACAAATCCTCATTCATCTGAGACGACACAATGCTACCGAACTCGACATGGTAACGGACGGAATCTGAAAACTTCGCCGATCACCGTGAGATTGGTAGGTCACGACCCATAAATAACAGTGGTACATTCTATTCACCCGTTGCTATCTGGTTAACTGACGATCCCAAATCAACCTCTCTTGCTACAACTAATGAACTCATCAATGGGACATACATTTCATATGCTGGTCGGACGACCTCTTTGAAGTCGGGCAACCAAATGAGGCTCATATGTGGAGACAGACAACGAATTGTGACTGGTAAATGACCAGTATTTAATACGTGTCGGGCAAACGGTGTCCGCCAGGGGTTACTTGTTCCAGTCGGAGTAAGCGGTCTACCGGCGAATTTTGCGTGCTGTCGCACCTATTTCCTTGTAGTATGCATCTCGGTCTCGCGTGATTCGGATGGTAATGTCCAAGAACACTGAGAACAGGTGTCAGTCCGGTGACCGCAGAACAATATTCCTCTCACGTAGACATCTAGACACGAGTATATTTCACTACTGGGTGTATATTGGCCAGGAATAACCGGGATGATGCCAAATACACCAATTTACTCGCGGTCTTGTCGTCAACAAATTGAGTACATATGGATTTCGTTAATTAGACCGTTTTCCAGATTTGGTGGGAGCCAAGGACATCTTGGCAATCAAAATAATTTGATCCAAAACTCCAGTTGTGTTAGTCGCTAACCGTATATTTAAAATAACACCACAGCAGGCTAAACTAAGAGACAAATTTTATATAGCTGTCGGTACGAAATAGCAGCTGAAGCTTTACTACTCGAAGCATCTCCAGGCTTAAATAATGGGGGATGTAACGCAACTGCGGACTCATTTACGGATGCTCACAAAACAACGGATACAAACCGTCGTAATCTGGAGAGGCAACATCAAGTATATCTATAGGCATTCGCGATCTTTAAGCAATTAAGGTGGTTGTGTTGAGGTAATGGTTTCTAAAACCACTCGTTTGTTAATATATCCATGTATTTGCACCAACAATACTCAGTGTTACATCAGGAGTTAGGATTGATATTTACCTAAAATAAACTTCTTTCCAAATTCTTTGGAAATTTGTCTAACTGTATCTGCATTCCTCGTTATAGTCTCGATGAATCTATAGCTGTTCAATACATCAAAACACCCAAACAGCTTGCCTCTAAAATTTCCTGTTCCGATCAACATATTCAATTTGTCGGGGAAGTCGCCAGTTCCCCGGAAATATTGCGTGACAAAGGCTAACAAAGTACACTGGCGAGTGACCTTCATAGTTGGCACGATCATGCGCCACTTCGTCCTTCAATCCTTGTGGCAAATCTCTGGCGTCCCACCTACTCGCCTCAATGCTCACATGCCTACATCCCGCCTACGCGCATTACTGTGCTGTCCAGCTCATCATTTGGTCCACCTTCGGTTTGGTCTTCCGAGTGGTCACAAACCCATTCAATATGATATGGTTTGTGACTGTGGTCTTCGGACTGAGTGTCGTAAGGGAACTCTGTCCGGAGACCAGTCTTCTCTCTGTGTTCATGCGTTAGCCTCGGGTGGTTGGGTTGGCCGGGAAGTTTCAAACCAGTGCATATTCCGTAATCCGTTGTTCGTTACCGTTGACTGTCGTTCCGTTATACGCCGTTTCACTGACCGTTATTGCGTCATCTGTTTACGTGCTCGTAGGACGTTGAACAGGTTACAATACATTCCGATCTTCGTGAATGTATATTTACAAGCTCATCTACCACCCGTTCCCTACTCTGTTTGTGTGCGCTTTTGCACACAATTCACCAGCTATGCTATACATAGTGAGCATTCATATTAATCCGGACAATTTACGGAATAAACTGAATGTTGGGATGAACTAATAGGTTTGTGAAATATTCCGTCTGCTGACGATGTGGTTATGTAACTGCTGCTGTTGAATTCACAGACAGTCCTTCATTATTTAGTCTCTAACAGAGTTGGATCAAGATTGAACTGAAGAGCTTTTAATCAGGCTTATCTCGTTGCTGAGGCTTTAAACAATTCAATTTATGTCTTAACTTGGGCATCTGTAGACTCACTTGCTAAGCTGTACACCTCTTTGAGGTTTACAGGAATGGTAATTGTTGGCCGGCTGCGACTGTGGCAGCGTTGCGTGGCTTATCAAAGTGAGAAATTTCGATGGATACATCCTGTTTCTTGGTGAAATCTAGCCTGCAGCTTTCTGAAGTCTCTCTCCCGGGTTGCAGCCGGGTGACGGAACTCTAGTGGTGAAGGAGATCGAACTAGCTCTCTTATGGTATGTAAAAAGTGTCTCCGACTTCTTTTGCAAATGTGGACACAAATGTCGAATGATTTCAGCGCCCAGGATTGTTCTCATTGGTGCATAGTGACTGGTAGAATTGAGTGAAGCCCTGTGTCACTGTTTTATCAACTTCTTAGGAAAGTGCCAGCATGATGCTTTATGAGTCAGCAGTTTTATTGCATTTCTCACCCGGAGTGCAGCAACAAAATTCCATTTTGGTGGGCAGTTGCAAATCCGCCGGCAAACCCATCACAACGCAAGCCCCTAACAATAATACGGTAGAGGCAGAGGGCCAGTTTACTCAGCTTCCGAACCGTTTTTCTAAGCAGGCTGACGTTTTCATTTTACTCAGGGATGATTACGTTAACCGACTATCCGATAGTTTCATTGACATATATGCACACACAAGAAAGCTGTGGATTATCATGGATAGTCTTCTAGCACTTTATGCAGCAAACTCGATTTCCATTACTCATTGATGCACACTTCCTATCTAACCAATACGCCAAACGTGAGACCCTTTCGGATAATGTTTCAGTTTGTTTTATTCAATCTGATATCAAGCTTGCCTTTGAAATACTCTGAAATCAAATGATTTGCTGTGTTGCATGCTATGACACCCGCACCGTGCTATTTACGTCTAAAGGTTGTTAGGATCGTCGGGGTTTCAGGCAACCGGTCTCGTATCCTGGGCCGATTTAGCGAGTATGTTTCTCCGACATCCCTGCCAGTTTTTTCACAGGTGGCAGTTACGTTCGGTGCACTGGTTGCTCAACAAAAGCAAGAACAAAACGGTAACGTACCAGCACATGATCCTTATCCGAGTACTTGCTCCTATATGAATTACCGTTCCGAGCCGAATCATATCGCTTGTAGCTAGTGCGTATGTAGTTCATTTAGGCGTGGTCACATTCAGAGGATGATGGCAGCAAGTATAAGACATACGTCCGCGATGTTGGAAACCAGTGCAGTCTGAAAATAGTTTGCGTTTTGTGCACAGTTTTAGCTACCACTCGCCATTATCCGAGTGATAGCATGCCAACCCGAGCTTATCATACACTGAAGACTCGTTCTCATCAAGGTGGTCAACCAAGGTAATTACATTTTAGGTTCAGTTGTCCGTCACAATCACTTATTGATTTATGCAGGACAGTTGTACTTTTTAGTTGTGCCATGTCATTCAGGCATAATTAGGCTCAGTGAGGGGAATTCTGATACTTCGACCTCTGAAGGTGGTCTTCAAAGTATCCACTGCTGACAAGCATCACTTCTACCACTGCGGCTAACTCCGTCGTGTTGACGGCACCTATTTCAGCCTGGCTAGTTGGAACGGCCTTGAGGTCAGCTAGTTTATGGAGCCACCATCCGGTATGCAGTTAAATTTTATCATACCAATGTGCAGGCAACGCCCCTAGGCCCTAGCCTGTGAACTGTAGATGTCAGTTTTAAATAACTCTAACTTCCCATTAAGTGCGGCCAATTGGACTTTCTCTCTGGGGTGTGAACGATGGAAACACTTAAAGCAACTTGAATCCTATAACTAAGCGCAATGTATGGGACACCGGAAGTGGAGTGGTAGAACACGATACTTACTATTATCTCCATCTATATTCCTGCAATATTTACTAGAAATGGGAGCTTGATGGGACAGGACCTAACTTGAATAGGGCAATGATGAATGATTAGCAGGTGCATTCTTTTACCTACCTACCATGTACACAGACCAAATAGGGCGAACGGTTAATGACAGTAGGGGATCGGTGCAGTACAGAAGTAATTTTGTTGTAAGAGTTAATGATCACACCTGAGCTGAAATATTTCCAGGATGCCCGAATCAGGACAACAGGTCAATTTAGACTCTCTGTCAAGGTCTTTGGTCAAAAAACGGTGAGTATTCGATAGTGTATTAGAACTAGTACCAATTTTTCAGGAAGACAACCTTCATTCAATTCCCGACCTTGAGGAAAAAGATATTGCCGCTCGTCGGATCTTCTTCTGTTCGGCTGTCTCCTATAAATCACTCTCTCGGTGTGCTCACCTGGCCCTCCGGTTAAGCCGAATGAGTATCAGAATATCTGTGCGTAAGCGGGTAATTTAAGGCACATGATAGCCAAAATCTAGAAACATACAACACCTACATTTAGATAGTGGATGAGATCGGATCATTTTGCTGTGTGAATCTTGGGCGAAAGAAACACTAGCTCATAAATATTCACTAGTTAACTGCGCAAATGGTGTGGTGGTTTGAGCCTACTAAAACAATGACCGAGTGGTTTCATAGGCAAATCATTTGAAAACAAGATATTGTCATTATGTTTATGAACTATTCAATAAAAGTTTGTTCACTTTGTGATTGATTTTGCAAACATGTCTCAGTTAGGTTGCCAGGTCATCCATAAGTGGTAAGTTTAGAGCTGCTATGTTCTGCACTTTCATCACCCCCTCTACACGGTTATATAGTTACTGATATCCAGTGAAAGGCTGACCAACATTCACCTGGGTTGTTATAGTGAACTATTCGGACAGATCGATACGTTATTTTCAAGATACTGTATGAACGCCTGCAAAGATGCTTCACCAAGCTTGTTTTGACTATGATCACATACGGCTATCAACTGAACACCCATTGCGTACCATGTACTGGTTTGTCTCCGATTTTGTTTCGACTTCTCCGGCTAGGGATCGTACAGTCCCAAATGGATACTTTAAGAAGAACTTGGGACATTACACTTTCAAGGCAAATATCTCGATCAAATGATTACTTGAAAGAACTAAACGAGCTAAGCCGGTACTGCTTACCAGTATCTTCGATGAAGAAGACGGTACTTTCCGCGGTTTGTGATGTATGATAAACTTTGACTAACGGGAAGTTTCAGGTAAGTGGCAGACAACTTTGGTTTTTATGTGAGGTAAACATCACCCACAGCTTATTGCTGCTCGGCCATGACAAGAATGTGCAATACTGACGAGATCTAGCAATAACTACACAGAAGTACAATGCATATTTTTGAAAGGGGCTCAGTGGGAAGTCAACGGTAATGAGACAACCTCCATCGTTTATGAATAGTGACCCATTCACACTGGGGAAGTTTGTTTCATTCAATAACACAGATTCATTTTGAAACTCCGGTCACTTTTTGTGAGCTGTTAGGTTTTTCTCTTTTTAAAGCAAAGTTTTTGGATTTGTACATTTTTGCACACCAACTTCTAGTGCCATCTCCGTTAAACTAACACAGACAGGGTGTTCCAACTAATTCGCTCGTGAATGAACTTGCATTGGCGACTTTCAACTGGTAGCTGATTAAACTCATGCTTTAATCAAATCGTATTATTTAATCACTGATCCAAGGACAGCTGTTTCTTCCTTTGTTGAGCCAACTATCACAAAATATATTGATCACGCTCACGCCCATAATACTCCATCTGTTTTATAAACAAAAGTTGTACTCTCACCAACCTGAAGATTCTGTAGCCGCATATCCAAAATTTTTTGCGTCCTTTGAATTCCATCCAGTTGAGGCAACTGTAAACTGAGGCCTTGCATAACACCCGAGTGGAGCATTTGGCTACTTAAATTTGAGGAGAACCTCCGGCTGGAACTGTAATTTAAACGTCTCGGTCTTTTACTCGATTGCTGCATCCCGAGTGCCCCGCTGCCACCAAGACCAACTGGAGTGCCGGAAATTGAGTGGTCGGCTGCTGCCAAGCCTCTTGTAGATGGAGTTAGTGGTGGAGGCTCCTCTGCATCTGGATCAATAGTACGTATTCAGTTAATGTGTGGCTGATACCATTTGTTGTCTCAGTATTCTACCAAGCCTTAACTATTACAAAAACAAATAACCTATTCTAAATTCTATATTCTGTCCGACATCACGTTTATTTGAACTCTCTTGCACAATTTCAGCCATAACAGGTCGTCGAGGCGCATTGTTGATATGGGCGAATATGATGATTGTTAGACATTGTTTTCACTGGCTGAAAATCTCACTGACATTTGCCAGTATGACTATTAATTGTTAATCCTGTCAGTAATACACTTTTAGACCACCAACCACCGACCCCTTGCTGCCAGATGGCATTGTTGAAAGATATATGCCATGTTGATTATTGTTATCACCATAAATGCAATTTGTTGACGGCAAAATACGCTTTGTAAAACTCACTTCGTGTTTAATGATGAAATTCATGTTTACTACCTCCTACGATTTCAGTCAAAATTAGTCCAGTGAACGTGACACTGTGAACTCTGTTGCTGCAGATTGTTGGTCATGACTTTCGTCAACACTAGCCTTCTGTGAGGCCTATCTATCTCTTCTGGGATGCTTCACCTTGTCATTACTTAACTTTCCGACGACTGATTAACAATCATGGTGTTCCACAGTTGTCTTACTACAGGCCGTAAATATGTTTTGAGGGTAATGTTATCTGGGATCAAAGCGTGCGCAACGCCACTCCAAGGTGTATCTTTCACAACTATCTGCATCTTTGTCCAAAATTCTGCAAACCATGCAAGTACTGTAGTTTTGTAATTCCTGCAGATCAGTTTTCTATGTAGAGCAACCTTATCATATATAGGAATACGCTGAGTAAGAAGTCACCATAATCGAGCTCCGTTTACACTGATGCCTATGCACACAAATGTTGACAGCCTTTCGGTATTAAAAAAATGTTTTCTTTTTCGGTGATCCCTACTGTTATTGGAGAAGAATACTCAACCTACTTGGTACGTGTTTACTGTCAGTAACACGTTCACCAAAATGGGCTTACTCAGATTGCTAGAAGACAATCTTTGTGGTAATGTGTAACTAGATGTTTAGTGTATCTCACTTCGAGTATCCAATCTAGACTGCTCTTTAGTAAGGAAGAGTAACGTTCATCTATTCCCATTTTACAAGCGTCTGGTTTTGCTAATTCTCAAGAGGCGTTTGTATGGGACAAACCCTAATTATGTATTCACATTAGATACATTAAGTAAATGTCAGTGGGAAGAAGCAGATTAACAGTCTACCCAGTAGAATCTGCATGAAGACAGTGAGGATTTTATTCGTGACAGTAGTACAAATGCCAATCATAACACGCATGTTCGCTGGTGTCCAGGTATCTATGCTTGCGCCGACTTCACTATGTGTAGTTTATGTACAAGCAAACTACTACAGTGTCAAATGTCAATATATTTCATTAATGATAAAGTTGAAACTTAAGTTTTGTGATATAGGCTGTGATATCCTTAAATTCGGTGAGGTAGATTTTATTTAGGTTCGTCTGAGAGGTGGTAGCTACCAGATTGAAATTCGTCGCACGTTCATACGATTACAAGAATTTTATGGGTTTGAAAACGAACAAACTCCAGCGGCCAGTCTTGCTTCGTCTAGGATGAAACGCGTCACAACAATCAGGTGGATGATACACGCCGTAGGTTGTAGCGAACCTGGGGAGTATTTTTTGAGATGCTGCTCCAAAAGTGGAGGTGGTCAGAACAGGTGGATAGCTGATGCCACAGAGGGATCAGTTTCGGCTACATGTGCAAGTCAGTAGCAGGTGATGCAATTTCATCCTTGTGAGACGGCGAAAGAAAATAAACCTGTTAAATGTTGCTCGTATGCTTTTACACCTGGCCCCAGTGTACACACTGTTGTTCGAGATTTGTACCTACTTAGTGAACTAGAACTAACCTGAGAAATAAATTCTGAGAACAGAAAATTCACCTGAAGTCAAGTCAGACAGCCTGGCATAGCTGATAGTTAATGACACACTGGTCTCCGGGAGAAAATGTAAAATTACTAGGAAAGAAACTCAAATCAGGTGCGTATTTTATAGGTGGATTTGTCGAAAATTAGAACTGGATTTGAAAGTTGCAGTCAGATTTTAGTCACGTTTATCTTGTCACAATTGAAATGCACCACAGCTTATGTTAATAAATATAAATGCGATTAGAAAGTGTAGGGGAGTTTCAGTGCTCTCTTCACAGATCTTTTGTGTGTACCAATTGCACCGGCAGAAATGGATTATTGGTAATTGCCACTGCGTAAACCTCTTACCCGTCATATGAAGTGCTTACATAATCCATCAAGTCAACATATTGCACGATATCATTACCTCGTCCGACCGAAAACAAGGCAATCAGGGTGAGGCGGCCAATACACATAGTCGAGGATGTTGAGCTACCGATTGAGATGTCGGGCTGCTGAACCACTGTTTTGCTTTTAGGGTTTGAATAAAAATGTACGCCTGTAGAGATTCCAGGTTGATTGAGTAACTATATTCGTGAAATTTCTAACGTCATAACGTAACTTTGATACACATTAATATGTAGTAATATATGTGTATTATTATGTAGCGTGAAGAGAGCAATGTGTAATTGCCAAGTTGCCACAACATATGGAAGGACAGTACTCAAGTTTTGATTGGCAAGAAGAAGAAAGAATGCGATATTACATCAATGTACAACAAAAGCGCCAGGGAGCACTATACCTCGCCATGTCAGACAGAATCTTTAGCAAATGTTGTTCATTCACCTTTGGATTCAACGCAATAAGCCATGAAAGCCCTAAAGGAGCAGGTTTCAGTTTGGGTTCTTTTTTGTATCCAGACCTACCCACACATTGGTAGCCTGCATGCCACTTTAAGCCTGACCGTTCGCTTTCAAACAAGGCGAGGAGAGGTAAGCGGTATATCGGTATTGGTAAGATTCGTTCAAACCGGATTAATAGGTGATATAATCTGTCGGTCTTGGAGACGGGTACAAACTTCGTCTTTTTGGATACAATGTTCTGACAACACGCAAACAGTGCTTCAGAAAAGCGGATAAATTACAACAGTGTAACTGCAAATACCCCGCAGTTGAGTCAGCAAAGTTTTGCAAGGTTACAAAAAACTGCCGGTGCAACACACTGTCCACTCAAATATTCCCTGAAAAGACTCCTATCATGTTGACTCCGCCATTGACGTATGCTAAGAAACGCTGGCTATGCTTTGTATACAGGAATTGTGTTGCCGTCAGACATTTCACCACCGCTAACGCATCTTCCAATGCACACGAACTTTCTGCTCACCTTCCGTGACCCAACAGCAAAGGTAAATCCGGCACAGTCTTGTTGGTTTTTGTGCACATCTTATCGATAGATCGCCTACTGTTCATGCCAGACGGACATGCTTACTTCAACGATGTCTGTGAGATATCCCCCGTGAAACCTTGTAGGCCGCAACAATGTCGCTTGCCGTCTCAAGCTCAAATGCTTAGAAGAATATCCATACCATCCTATCAGCACAAACTACCTTCTCATTTGCACTGGATGTGAGTAAGAAAGCGGAAACCGAGTAAGTGAGTTGTATCGCAATTGAAGCGCTGCAGGTTGATGATGAATTACTACAACGCTTAACGTGCCACAAGGTGGGATTGCAAGACGCTTGCACTATTCTCTAATCTATGGTTCCAGAGCGCATCTGCTTCAGCTGGATCAAAGGTCTCAGTGGGGTCAAAACTCAGCAGTCGTTGGTCGTCTATGTGAATGGTGGTATGTAAAGATGTGTTCGGTGACGTCAAGACCAGGACGAAACACATCTTGTCGCTCACGCATTATGCTCAACATTTGGGTGAAACTTTACAGACAGTTTTCATGCAGCAAACCAGTCAGTTTTTCGATCAGGACTGAAGCTTGTCAAAACAAATGGGCTGGAGAATGACTAATCAGTTCATATGCTCTGTGATTTGTGAAGAACTTCAGAGGGTGAAGAAAATTGGACAGGTCATTACGCTTAGGATGTACTTGAAGTTGTAGCTACCAGCGCGCGTAATCGGTTGAAATGCCTTCGAAAATATTCAGCCTGGCTTCTTAAGCAGCTTTGCAGACTATAACTAGATACGTCACTATCTTTGCAGGTCGCATTGCCTACTTTCTGTCTGTCTGCTGTTTGGGGCAGATGTAGACATTTTTGACAGTTTCAGATAACAGTAGCTTGTTCTGCCTCGACGACACGCTATGTTCGTCAGGCTTCACGACTATTTGTTAATTAACCTCTGCCATTTAAGGGAGAAGTCCTGCAAAATGAATTAAATTATAGTAACTTCCCTCCGACCATCTAGTATTACGGGTGAAATCACACAGACTTAGGTGAACAAACAAGAATACTCTAAAAGTCAGTGTCACACTTATGTGTTACTTGTCAGTCATGTTAGGCTAGAACTGGGCAGACTGATTGGGTCAATGACGCACTTGTCTTTTGGATTAACAATGAAGAAATGTAGGAAAAATGTAGAGCGAACGTGGAGTCCAACAGCACATATTAAGAGTCTACAATACTGTTTCAGATGGTCTTACATTCTTAAGAACTACTGTGCCGTCTACAGCTATATAGTCAGTCCGTGTCTACGAGTGACTTATCGTTGAAGGACACCAGGTACCGCTGAAAATTGCTAAGCACCAGAAATTGTCGGTTGTCAGCACACAATTACAATGAGTGTTCATCGTCGTCTTTTGGCGACATGAAAGCATTTTTCACCGAAGTGACGCTCATCACAATTTAACCACTCTATATGAGTGTTTAATTCTCAGGCGGCATTGAAATATGTAGGTGGTGTTCTTACCGACTGCGGTGGTTATATTTGTCTGCTTCTAAATTATAGACTGCACCAACAAATAAACAGCTTTCGTGGTGGGCGCCTTTCACCGTTCTAACAGTGCCTCCAATACTGACAGCGTAAAGACGGTCGTTGGTATTTATTCAGTCAAGCAGTGACTTCTCTGCTCATATATTGAGGACAAACTTGACAAAGGCTTGAAGCGCATGGTCTCCAACCAAGCTCAAATTTCACTTAGATTCTGACGAAAAATGCAGGTAGAGAACCGCCCTAGAATTCCAGCGGTGTGTTTCAGTACGAGATTCACTGTCGATCGCGGGAGTCACCAAAGATGACGCAGGAGCTGCTTGCCGATCTGTTTACATAGTCTGTGGCTATTCCATCGATCAGAGAAAGTGAGTCAGCCTTTTGTAATCATATAGTGTTTGGTTTCGTTAACAAAAACAGAATAAATGTAGTTATTCACCTAATCCACGGTTGGTGAACGTTGATTATGCCCCCGGTAGCTGGTAAATTTGTAGGAGTAAGACTACTTAAAACCATGTTACTGTCATCTGTGGATGTAGATAGCTGAATATCCTCATCGTGAATTGCCGACCAACCTGAATTCACATATATCTGGAAGAAACTAGAAACCGTTGATGATCTTATATCGCGTGTTTGCAACAAGCAGATAAACTAGATTTGCTTGTAAATTTACTGTAAGCTGTTGTTTTAGCTGATCAAACGGGAGACTTCTAGCAACTGGAAAATCTCATTAATCTGACCCCTCTGATTCCAGAAGAAGTCCGTACGAGGAAGTTCGGCCTCGATAGTATGGTAGGTCTGTACAATAGTGATGGATACCCCCAGTTGTTAAGTTCTGGAATGGATAGGTTCGGCAACCATTTGTCAAATTAACTGATTATTTTACAACAGTCTCGACCGATTAAGACTTGAACACGGTTGGATTGGCAGGAATCTACAGCCTATTTTGCCGCCAATTAGGACGTTAGTGATAAAAGTTTCCGCAAAGTTATCACAAAAAGAATATTGTTATTGTCGAATAACGTTTTTTCGCAAATGGAGTTCCTGTCTTCAAACTTGCTTCTAAATGTAACGCAGTAGCATTAATGCTTACTCATTCCGTTCTGCCACTCTTGAAATATCGACAGAAATTTTCAGAAATATAAGCTCCAAACAACATCCTTCGAGAATTCCTATTTAGATCGATAGCATGACCAGTGGTCAAGATGTGTCTAGCGACTGAGGAAACAGGCTGTTTATGCGTTTCAGAAACATTGCCATTCTCCGGTAACACGGACTTCTGTACCCATTTAGGTAAATGTTCCTTCATTCTGGAGATCAAGCATCTCTCGGTTCTGCCTATGTAACTTTCTCCGCAGTTACATACAAATTGGTAAACACAATGTGAAGTGGCGCCGATAGGCTGATCTCCTTTGATTGAAGGCAATGGTAGTTTCTGAGTCCGAGCGATTACACGGAGTTCAGCTGCATTAAATGTTCGTTTAATTGAATTTCTTAATCGCTGTGTTGTTTGCTGCATGACATAATCACCCCTAAAGGGTAGCTCTATGTAGACTCTCTTTTTCTCTACAGTGAACACCTTTTCGGATGGTAATTTTTGTCTACTGTGCCTATCTATGAAACTTCTGGGGTAACCATTTGATTGCAGGACAGACGTAATCAGATCTAGTTCCTCCGCGAGGCTGTCGGGCGTACAGATTCGCCTTGCTCGTGTGAAGAGAGTATTTACTAGTGCTCGTTTGTGTTGGATCGGTGTGAAGCTGCTAAAGTTTAGGTATTGACCTGACCATGTGGGTTTCCTATACACGGTTCTTCTAACCGAGCCATCTTCCCGACGACTTATTAGGATATCTAGAAATGGCAGGCAGTTGCTGACCTCAAATTCACAAGTGACCTTTAGATTAGGATGGCAACTATTTAGACGTTGCACCAGGTTATCTATCATCTGTTTAGATCGACTGAAAATTAAGGTGTCATCGACGTAACGCTTGTAATATGACAAGTTTTCTATCTCGGTAGCTAGCTGTTGCTCAATTTTCAGCATGAAAAAGTCTGCTATGATGGGACCTAGTGGACTTCCCATGGCTACTCCGTCTATTTGACGGTAGGACTGTTCAAGGAAACGAAAACTGACATTCTCAGTACAGAGCAGCAAAGTTTCCTTCAATATGTCGGTGGGAAGTGGCAACGAAGTGTGACTCATTTCAACGAGTTCACAAATGTAGTCAATCGTTTCGTGCAGTGGGACATTTGTGAAAAGTGACTGAACATCTATAGAGCACATCAGTTCATTGGCAAGATTGATTCTGTCCAGGTCACTGATCAATTCAAAGGAATCTTTAATGGAGTATTTCTGAAATTTCTGTTTTACTGGGGTTAGAATAGTGACCAGCCAGCGTGCTAATTTGTGGTAAGGTGAGTTTGTCATTGCCAAAATTGGCCTAAGTGGCATCCCAGATTTGTGAGTCTTTGGTAGGCCGTAAAGTTGAGGTGTTGACGATCCGCGCGGCTTAAGAGACTTATACGTTACTTCATCAATAATCCGCAACTGCAAGAGCAGCTGAAGATGTCGTCCTATGCGGTCCTCTATTTCGCCAATGTTGTCTACTCTCTCTATTCGTCGAAACTTTGTTTGATCATCCAATATTGATAACATCTTCTGTACATACACATCCTTGTCTAGAATGACGGCCCCAGAACCCTTATCAGGCTTAAGTATAACCACGTTTTTCGACTTAAGCTCTCTTAATGATTGCAGGTGTTGCTTCGTGATAGCACACCGACTATTAATTGGAGTCCTGATAAAACCATAAGCTATATCGGTGAACTTAGTCTTTAACCGACCTAGATTGTCAGCACTAGTTGGTCGAAGATCAGATAACTGATCAATAAGATTCTCAAACTGGGCTTCAACACAAATACGATCAACCTTATGTGCTGGTATTTTATAATCAAGACCTAAGGCTAACGCTTCTAGTTGCAACGAATCCAACTGTATTGAAGAACAGTTCAGCACGTACTTACTAGAATCCGGCGGAATTGGTTCTTCACCGTGCTTCGTACGTGACTTCCGCAACCGATTGATATAAGTCCTCTTCGCACGATCGATAATTTTCTTACAGAATAGTGTGAAGAGGATACGAGAGCAAAGTGTCAAATTTTCGACGACGGATAAAAGGCGGCAATGTGTCTCACGCAAATCAGCCAGTCGCATTTGAGCAGTCTCAATGTGGGCAGTCGCAATACGTCTGAGGTTATTTTTGGTCACCTTCAGTTTGTTCTTCCTTAGGAGCCGGAGAAACTGATAAGGATATCGACCTTGCTGTGTGCATTCATTGAGAAAATATATTTTCACAAGTTCACGAGCAATCTTGCATCTCAAACTGGCCACACGACGCAGCAATCGGCAGGTCTCAGCGGGAAATCTTCGTTGAGACCTGCCGATTGCTGCGTCGTGTGGCCAGTTTGAGATGCAAGATTGCTCGTGAACTTGTGAAAATATATTTTCCTCAGTCGCTAGACACATCTTGACCACTGGTCATGCTATCGATCTATCTTGTGCATTCAAAATCCTGTTGCGCCATTCCAATTCCTATTTAACTAATGCTTAGTTTTGTTGAAGGGCTGCGTCTCGCTGAAAATATCAGAGACCATTTACTGAGGATTCGACAGATTCAAACGTTTCCTAGCAGAAATGAGGGTTTGACGAGAATGTTGATCTGAATGCCGAACTTCGCTGGTCAAAAGATCCAGAGTTCTTTGCATCAAGCATGAATAAAACTCGAATATGTGTAGGCAGGTAATCAATCATAGTGCTTTCACTCGTTAAAAGATTATCCTGCCAGTGAGGCACTTTAACGGCTTTTGATTACTCTGAATGACTACAGAATCACCTCGTTAAACGAACTTGAGTGTGCTCCTCAACGTTTTGAAAACAAGTATACCTATTCGCTCAATGAGCGACTTCCAACAGTGTTAGTCATTCTTAAGGGAAAGTTACTCAGAGAGAACTAAATGTTAACTCAGGAACACTGATTCAATCGACTGACTGCACTGACAATACAAAATAACTGCCAAATTCCAACAATCATTTGAATACACGCATCTTCTATTCAACGGCAGCTTCATTTTATGAACCTCAATCCCGTCTAGAGTATCGCGCTGGAAAACGGTCATTGTTACTGTTTCCTCCCAGGTCTTTCAGTTGCTAATCATCAACAGCAATGGTGCCGAGCACTGCAGTAAATTAGTCTACAGCAAGTTTATTAAGAAACCGTCATATAAAGCTTTCGAAATTGTTCGAAAAGGCCACCATTGATGATTTCGTCTGTTTGACTTTAATAGCTCAGTCTGTTCAAGCTTACTGTACCACGGGTATTCACACTGGATATTACATCTTCTTAGTCTGTTTTCAAGTTCTGAGCACTTCCATTGCTAACTGCCTTATGGGTAGTAAAGAATACATGGAAACACCTATTGGACCTTTAACTAAAGGTGCCATCAGATCAGCTAACGTAATTGTTCACATTACACGTACGTCATAAATGACAGTCGGAATAAGCTGTTAGTTAGTTTACAATAACTCTATTTGGAATCACCATAAATACGACGCAATAACTGTCTTAGAAACTACTTTCATTACGTCACCGATTGTTGCTCACGGTCGGATTAATTTGGTTTTGACTACGAAATTTCAGCTTGTATGCATGCATTACATATGTCAGTGTAACTTGACCACAACGTGAAATCACTGGTTTCTTTGACTAACCGATATGTTTATCAGCTTACCAATTTCACAAACAAAGGGCAATCAAGTTTGATTCTGTTTGATTAACACGATTATGTATGCCTGTTCCAAGGTTGGGATATCAAATTCTGTTAAATTTTCACGAGACCATTTTAACGACTACTATTACTTTAGCCTAAATTTAGGCACACCCAGGGTTATCACTTTTATATTCTTAGGAACAGCACCCAGATAGCACGAACAACTTATATAGGCGCTACAAAAACAATCCATTTTGAATTCTGTTTCTGGTACACTCAGTGGGGCTGCTAACTGAAAACATAAACTGTGATGTGGGCAAAAGATAAAAGCTGGAAAAGAAACAATAATTTTGATACATCTTAACTAACGTCAGAGGTTTTTTTCACGGATGTCAACTGAAGTCCATTTAAACTGTCTGTATCAAACATTTCCCCGATACCACTTTCATCAAATTATTACCGTTTACACCTAATATTTACTTAGGTGAAGTATTACTTGGGAATTTGCCAGTAGTGTATTTTATATCGAAACGTCAATCGCACATTTGCCACTAACATGACCCGGTTAGCGGCGGACGAAACCTTCGTGACGGTATTTCAGAAAGGCAACCTGTCTATAGAAAATTGTTTGAAGCTTGGTTGTTAAACATAAGGACACCGTCTTGAGCGCCTTGGTCTCGGTCTGCCAATACGATAGTTAATAATTTATCGTTCTTTATCCCATTAATTCACACATTAGAGTAGCTGTGATCACCAAGGTTAGCGCTGCTGCAGTCCACATGAAAGCAGACTGTTATCACGTTGGATTAACAATAAGCAGAAACATACATGAGTTATTATATGGGTCACAGGTTTGGCATTCATTAATTCATCATTTACTTATTAATTTGCCTATACTTGCAGATTTCTGTATGTAGGCCGTACAATGAAGACATTGCATACTAAAATCTCGGAACATATTCCGACATGGCTTCCAAATGCCAAAACTTGGACAGTTAAGAGTGGCAGAGCAAAACACCTACAGGCGCCCCACTCTTATAACAAGTACCAGTCGCGTCGTATCTTTGGAGTGTATGGTGACTGAGCGACTCGGTACCGCAACAGTACAAGACGATTTCCCGATATGCTTTGTTAAGTTCAATGACTGGCGAACGTGAGAGATATAATCACACTGCAGTAAGCATGTTACTAGCGCCCAATATCGCTGCTTCTATTTATAACCAGGTGAAGCGTAACTGTTCAATTTCTTTCTTATGAAGTCGATGCAGCCGGATGTTGTTAAAGATCGTTGCTGTTCTATTCTTGATTTGGGGAAAATTTGGAAGGATATATGAGTTAATTATGCAAGCTGTCCATGTTGCCAATTTAGATCCGTTACCTGTGTTCAGTGAAAGAGATCGAGGAAAAGATTGACTACTTTTTACCAGTGCTATCTGCATGCTTTCCTTATTAGGCTATGGATAACTTGTTCAATGACCTTGTGTGACCTAATTTACAGTTTAACGAATTGCTCAGCTTGACTTGATAGAGAGTCATATCAGCTTCAACCAATGATGCATGTGGTGAACTTTTCAATTCATCTGAAATTTCTTTTGCTATTTACTGGAAAACGTGCATGTGATCTATGACCTCCTATTTGTTAACGAATGTACGTTCGTGTAGGTCGTAAACAGACTGTTTTAACAACTTACTGTGGATGGTAATTGCTGGTTCTTGTGTTCCTAGCAAATGAGAGCTGATAAAAGGGCTTATTTATGTTGAGACCACCACATAGCACACAATACCACGGTCGTTTTTTATACTGACCTTCGAGTTTGGAATAGTCCACATAGTTTGTCTGCATTTCATCAGTTGTCCATTATACGCTTTTTACTGGTAAATTTGATCGTATGCACTTGCTTTGTTTAGCTGTCACACATCATGAGAGACGGCTGTCATTGGGGCTACATCAGTGATAAGCCCACTGATCATATCTAACCTGACGAGCAATGTATCTCGATGAAAAGCGAGACTATCCCAGTGGTTTTATCGCTGACCTGACAGCAGGATGTTATCTTCAATTTGAAATTTTTTCACTATACTTCCGATATACCAACTTATAATGTTGGCCTCGCTTGCTTTTCCATAAGTCAGTTTGCATGACACATCTCTGTGATGAATTATAATGCTGTTCAAGATGGTTTTGTCTTAGGATCCATCTGTTTACTCTTACTAATTACAAGTCACCTTCTCGAACACTTCATAAACTTGGCACAGAATCTGGTAGCTATTACCAGATTCGCAGTATCAGTTTCAACACATTTCACCCACTTGAATCTAGTAATTCTCTCGTGGTTGCTAAGAGAGAATGACGCATCCTATTAGAAGCTAGAGATAGAACTCCATAAATCTACATTCGCTCACAGTCTACAAATTGACTTGTGCTTACATGATGTCAGACAGCGAAGATGTTGCAGTTAGCCGAATAGTGTCTCCAAGTGCCATCCGTCCAGCTGGTGAACGGATATCATTTGACCTTCGAAACCCAGAGTCTTCCAAAAAGAGCATTAACAGTTCGTACGGTGAACCAGACTGAGACAAACTGTGGACTTTACCAACGTGTGAAACGCAAGGAACTATATGCAGACTATTAGATCTGAGCTGGTTTATGTTCGTCAGAGAGTTTCAGCTTACCGGCAAATTGAACGGTTTGTTGATGTTCGCCGTAAAACGGCGTTAGTCTGTCAACAGGTGCTGCCAAAACATCGTCAGCGCGTAGACAAACGGGCTCCTTACACTTCTCGGCTATGAAAAACAAATAAAGAGAAATATGGCCTACATTTTTCTTGAAAAACGTAAAATTTTCCAGTTTGTGTAATTCATGGTATTCTACTAAAATTCCCAACGGAACAGACTTACAAAAATCGTGATCCATCATCTACCAACGTAATTTTCCCAGCAAATTCACCCGGTTTCCCCAGGATCATGTGTTAATCGTATGGCATTCCCCAACTCATTTTAAGCTACATGTGTGTAAATCTGAGGAAGGTACAACTTAGGTGGAATATGCTCAAGCTATTCAGGCACCGCATCAGTACAGTTAAAGTTGGTGCCTAAAAGAAACTAAATTCAGTCACAAACTCATCACTGGCCCCCTTGAACGTAAATACCCAACGAAACGTAAAACTGTCGATTTATTAACTTCAACCTGTGGATTCCTGGGGAACAAAATAAGTTATCCTTTTCGTGTACTAGAAAAATTTACTCGTGGAAGTTTCCGCGTTTTGAACGATTTATTTTCAGGGAGACATTAACATGCAAGTTAACCACTGCGCAAAGTAAATGCTTCATGCGTGTTGAAGTAAACATTTCTGCACAACACATCGTTTCAAAGCAGACCACTAAAGTGGGTCATTGGGAAAGGCGTCCCGCACTTGCGTTAGACACTGCAGTTAACATTCCCAAATGCATTATCAACTCACTTGTGAAAGTATTCATGAGGTTTATATTGAAAACAGATACCGATGTGGTCAGTCAGCCGGCGCTTATTCCTTCATATACTGCTGTTACATTGCACAGTATTTCAATGGCACGAATCGGCATTTGTCAAAATAGAATATAGCAAGCGTTCACCAGTGCAGTCATATTTCATCTTGTCGCGTGACGGTTAACAGATTATCTAGTGGTTTCTCAAAGCTTATTCCTTAGTCACATCCAAAAAACGAAATGCTTGTCGTTACACTACTTTAGTGTGTTGCGTTCTTAGAACTGTGGGTGAAATATCCTTTGATTTGGATTTCCAACCTCCCCTTTACTATACTTTGCAACTCTATTGAATCGACGGTGAGTTAATTGAACTTGTTCACCGCACTTCTTTTCCCTTGGTGTTTAGAGCTTTATACTCTAATCTTTGTTTTTTAAATCTTCCACTCCGAATCCAAAATAGACGCCACTTCTTCATACAGTGTGAATAATAGATTTGATCCAAATCACAAAGACACTACCGCTGATTCATATAGGGTTATATGTGTTTAAATTCCACAAAGTCTTAGATAACTTCATGAAGTCACAAATGGCTGCGTTTGCACGATACAATCCAGTGGAGGGACCAATACATAAACCCGTATGCCAGTTTCAGCAGGTCGTTTGGATATGGGGGTGACGTGTCAGTTGTGGGAAACATTAGTTTGGAAGGACTCGGTGGTCCAAACATTCTGTGTCTGCCAGTCACCTATTGAAACCCGAATAATCGGCGTGGAAACTATGTAATGTTAACAAACCTTTTGTCGGAAATGTTACAGTAGAATCAACATAAACATTTCGTTCACGTACATTTTTCGCTATTCTCGATCGATTGTCCCGCAAAACACTTAGGGTCAGGGAAACGTGAACACCGACGGACAGCCGTTTCTGCCAAGCAGGTATGTCATGCTTGTATATCTACCAGCAGCTACCATCCCCGAAAATATTCTGATCAAAGCGAATAGCTCTGACTTACATGTATGGTCTTAAACTGTCATATGTAACTACAAAGGTCTCAAGAACAGGGAGGATAGAAGCAATGATGTCGAGAAACAGTGAAACAAAATGAACATGGTTTTTAAGTGTGTACAACAACCTGTTTACCAGATCACATTCCACCTAAATGATAGAGTGAACACATTCTAAGCGAAGGTGACAGATAAACTAGGAAATATTACATCTGGACCCACCTTGTCTAGTGGGCTTTCTACTTACCCAGTGTTGCGCGTATTGATAAGTTCGGCATGCTAATGACCCCCGCTATCGGATAACGTTTGTCAATCACCCTACGCTTGTACAGTCAAAACAAACCTTCGTGCGTATGCACACGACCACCAATGTGGGCGGAAGTACGACAGTTCTCTTGCAGGCGTTTAGTCGCGTTAGCTTAGCCGAGTGGGATACGTGGTCACATTCACAGTTAAACAACGCGTAGCACCGAAGTTCGTTGTTGCGTATAACTAGTTTGCAGCAGATATCAGTTATCAGTAATTGGTTGTCAATCACATTCACAAATTAGTCCATGCTAGGTCGTGAGTTTAAGAAAGCCGACATAATTTAGGGTATAGGTTTTCCCTTTATGCATAACACGAACAACAAAATGAATCCAATCCCTTGTTGAAAGTAAAACATCCAGAGGGACATAGCCGTTAATTTCATTGAGAAAGAATGCTGGTTCCAGAAGTATTTTTTGGATCTAATATTCTGACTGTCTCGTTCATACATTACCACATGTTGGTGTACTTGTTGATATATTTGGTGGGAACATCTTTCAATACCTTTCGGGGATTTCAAGGTTGAGATGATGTCATCCGTTTAGCTTGCAAATTTGTTAACTCGAAGCATTCCCGGAGGAGTTTGGATTTTGTCTGGACGCTCAAAATTGGAGGGATAAAATTCGGCACAGCATTCTAAACTGATCAACAATTCAAGCGTAGTGTGGAAAGGAGTCTTCGTCCACTCGTTCAAGTTACCCGGAGGTTTTAAGGTTCTGAAACTCTCCTCAGCTTTGACGGCTCGTGATTTATAACGAAGTTGTTTTTTCGATCCCTTCATACGGCCCTTGATATACCAAAAGTGTTCCTGTTTGCTTGAGCATTGCGAGGTATGATATCACTGAGGAATCCTTCTTTCCTTGACCTTTGACTTCTAAGCCAGGTTACGAACCAGGCAAACCAATAAGCTTGACTTCACATACCGTTACCCATTGTATAACTTCTTACGTACTGTTACCTCTCTTGATTCATGCGCATTCAGTTGGGAGCGAAATACTATTTGTTCGTCCGTATATTATGCTGCTGTAGTATAAACATTTCCAAGGTTTGTGCGTAAACATCGGAAACGCAGTTTGTTTTGCTGATTTAGAAATAAACTGAATTGTTGTCGAAATTCTGAACAGCTTACCATACTTTCTGTAGTTTACGTTTTTCTCGAGCCTACAAATATATTGGTTCGGCTTCGTACTATTCCAAGCAGTTTGAATAATACCTTTACCACCGTTTATTGTCTCGTTCATCGAGCTTCTGTGTTATCACGTTAAAGCAAAACATCAGTAATTTTTTAAGACCAGAATCAATAACCTACAAGATATGTGGTTATATGTGACGCTGTAAAACTTCAAATTATTCAGGGGTACTCGTTCGGTATACCCAACGAATGAGCACACCGGATCTTTGCATGATTCCATATATGTGCAATACACAGGGCAGGGCCTTCCCAAACTATAAATTCCGTCAATAGCTTCAACATTTCCTAACGTTTTTTATTTTGTATCTACCTTACCACAAATGGAGAATGTAACAGGTAAAAACACAGAAATGTCATTCTGGTTTTGACTTTTGGGACGACTGATGTACAGGGAGTCCATTTGTTGATATTCGCTCCAGAGAGACGTCTACCAAACACAGATCATCGTCTGCGAGGCCTGTACGAATGACCTTTAGTGGAGCAATCAGAGATTAACAGATTAACAGGCCGGTGAGTAAGTGTTGACAAGCTATCAGAAATTTGAGATTTTGATGGATAAATTCTATCTTAAGCACTTGATCATCTTGATGGTGGGTGCAGTTTCAGTGCCTTATCATATGAAGTATAACTGATCTCAGTATTCACGGCATGAAATTCAGCTTATATCAGTGAGATTGGGCCATCTTAGACACACAGTAACGATCGGTGATGATAAATGGATTTATCACTGCAGACACAAAGAGTTGCCGAGAGTATAGAAGAAACGCCAGCGTCCTGTAGCCATTTAAGTCCAAGCCCCAGCTCGAAACAGAGGAAGGTATATACACAATTGCATGTGATGTATATGAGGGTCTGGTTCCAAATATCTGACTGTTTGCAAAACGCGAGTATACCAATCTCTACTACGTTGACGGAAATCGATAGGTGCGTTATACAGTATGAAACCAAAGCAGCGAAAAGCCGGATGTCGTTGTCACTATAACACCCCGAATCCTGAGCAACAAAGTTTGCCATTTACGGAGTTAGTTTGAAGGCTGTTCTTTGTCACTTTGTACCCCTAGTCCCGAGTTCCCATGCCTTTCGTTTTTTTAACATCCGTAGTATTCTTTTGATGAAAGTAAAACACTGTCAGTACACGGAGAATAGGTACGTGAGTATTATCCGAGTTTGCAGACTCCCTCATTTATGATTACGTTTCAAAACGAAGGTACCGGTTACCTGTTGATACGCTGTGTTTTCTAATAGATTGTACACTTTTGGAGTGTACTCAATACCTTTCATGATAAAACTATGCATCCGATCGTTGTAAGCTATCCACTAGGGACAGTTAGAAGTTACTAATCTGATTACTAAGATAAACCAGTTGTTTGTGCAGGATCAAACCTACTGGAGAAGGCAGTTCCGCAAAATTGCCTTGTCGTGGAAAGTCTAAAATTTTAAAGCAGATGCAACATATTTCGGATTACATGGCAACAATCTTTTATTAATAATATAGTACAGATGAACAGTCATACCATACTGCCTGTCGGTAGTCAGATGGAGACAAGTATTTTGTGATGAATTAGGTAGGGGAAAAGAGACAAAGGAACAGTGGAGTACATCCTGGCAAAAGATGATGTTTCCGTGCAGGAGTTCCCGGTAGGTGGCTGAGGTGTTCGTGGTCATGATCGATAGAGTGGAATTAACACCTCTTCGGACGCATCCCAGAAACAAAAGAAAGATGGTTCTGAAGGTGACGCTGCAGTGTGCTGCAGCAAAATAGGAGGTGATCGTCGGATTAGACAGCCCTACCGACTAACAGGATGCACTGCAGCAGTTCGAAAGAGTATAGCTTTTCGCCGCAAGCGACACTGTCGTTTACGCCAAGTCACTGCCAGCAGCCTGTTGGAGTTAAACGATGGTTCGAAACAGTACGTGCTGATTGATCAGTTTTTTGGGGAAATGCCACCATTATCCTGGCCAAGATTGCTCTTATTGCACGTTTAGTAATTTTATGAAACATGGCTGATGCGACCGGTTGATTGCTGATGGAAATTCCTTTGATAACGGACGAGTTGCAGACAAGTCAGCCCAATGAAAAACGAATGGCCTTAGAATTGCAATAGAGAAGTTGGCTCGGAACATAGCTGATTTGAAGTTGAAGAAGACGGGACAAAATCATACCAATGTGTGCAGTAGATTTGGGAGATTTATAAATCAGCAGGGAATTTGCTCAATTGTCAGAAGAAAGCCGCACATACGTAACCACTTCGCTGACTCCTTTAGTAAAAGAAAAGAGGTTGAAAAAGCGACAGTTCAGGCTGAGATAGAAACCAACGGCAGGCAGGATTGTCATTTGGTCGATACGGGGGCGGCTTCATTGCCTGGGCTAAAGCGAAAAAAGAACGCTCAGTCGCACGCATTTGCTGTCCAGATAGTTGGTATATTTGCACACAAGGTTAATGGCCCGACAGAATATGATCGGTGATCGGCGATCACGTAATGAAACATATCTTCCCTACTTCCCCCTACTCACATCAGACTCTCCTGGGAGCGGATTTTCCTGACCTTGTTGGGGCCTTATAAAAAACACGTAAAGTTCGTAAAAAAGTTTGGCGTAGTTCGACTAATGAGAAAGCTCAAGTCACAGCTTTAACAAATCGAGTGGAATACACACGGATGGATTCCATCCTGCGATCATCGGCTGCCTAATGAAGCAATAAGCAAAGTCCAGGAAGTGTTGACTGCAAACCAACATCCGTGCGGCTATTTTGACTAGACTGAACACGAGATCTCAGTTGATGAGAAGCACTCTCAGTGCACTGAATGGTGAGTGAAAAAAGTACCAGAAGAGAAAATCATTGAGGAGGCGGATAGTCAGTTCAACTCTCATGTCCTGCTGGTGAGGAAGCCCAGTGGGAAATTTCAACGTTGTATCCACTTTAGACGGCTCAACACCCAGAGGTGGCATAAAGTTTTGGTAAGCTGCAGAACGTCGAAATATTCACAGTGTTGGACTTGCGATCAAGATGTTGACGTGTATCGATCAAGAAATCGGACAGAGATAAGACGGCTTTCACGGCTAAAGAGAGGCAACATCATTCCAAATGTATGCCTTTCGGACTGTTAGGTGCCACCAATATGTTCAGACGACTGATGCTCAAGTTACTGGAAAGATTGCACAATGTTCTTTTCCGCAAGGAGGATATCGTCGTCTGTGGCTCTACGGAGGCATAATATTCGATGTGGGTTTCAGTCATTTTGCAGAAGACTGAAGAAGCCGACTTATAGATCAACAGCTCACATTCGTTAGCGGCGAAACCGATATTAGTGATACATTTTCAGGAGGTCGGTCAGGGTGGGATCCATCCAATGCTCGCGAAAGTGATGATGATCAAAGCTACGCTGGTACCAGCATCAAATACGATGCTGCGAGAGTTTCTTGATTCTACTGAGTTCTAAATCCACCTCATTGAAAACTCCGATGACCTCGTGAGCACACTATACGGATTACTGAAGAAGGGTTGGCATTGACAAACTTGGCGTCCGTGGATCGTTTTTATAGGTGAACATTTTTTCGTTTGGGATGATTTTGAGGCATTCAACTTCCGTGTTGGTCTTCCGAATAACCAGTCGTTTTACTTTTCACGTTCTCAGCTCACAACACCAGGTGGGCCTGTCCAGAATTGGTACTCATCGTGTCTTTCAATTGCAAAGTAAATGTGGATTACCGGCCGAATAGGTTGCAATAGCGGGTTGCTGGGACTGTAGAAGAGTACGTCATACGCCTTGTTCTTCAGTCTTAACAGAAGATATGATGACACCTATTGCGAGTATCATGAACGTAATGGGATATCATTGCATCAAAGGTTTCGTGAGTAACTTCCAAGAAACTATTTTCTGACTCTACCTTCTGTGCAAAAATATCACGGCGATCAATTTATAAGTCTCCTTAATCTTCCTGATTCTCCAACTAACCAGTCTTTTGCACCCGCCGACCTATAGCAATGCATCCACTCAGTAAACCAACCAAAGAAAAAGGCCGGGATAAAACAGGCCGGTTCATGACTCAAACGTTTTACGAACCGCCATTCGAAGGCAAGAGAGTAAACAGCCCTATTCCGAAGAATTGTCTTTTAGAAGTCCTAGTGCACTTGGCCTTCGGTCAGATTTCATGAAATAAATGACAGAAAGTCAGCTACCAACGAGTGGTTAGAGTGTTAGTAATAAAACTTATTTCAAAGGTTGTTCAGAATTTAGAGGATACTTCCATTCCTGCTAAGAATTATTCACAAATGTTAGTACCTTTGTGCTACTATAGTAAGTCAGAAAATTTTGGCTGAAAAAATTTGCTGGGTCGGGTTGTCATATTCCACACATTTAAATTAAATTCGCGGGAGAAAAGTGAAACTGGATAAATTACATAATCGCTGAAAAAATTCCATCTGCATTGGTAGCTATGCCTAACGAAACCTACACAATGCCAACAATAGACGGCAGAAAATTTTGTCATTAAGGCGTCAGATTTTTCCGTACGAGTTGATGAAAACTGGGCAAATCAACGAAATCACCGGGAAAACGGTAATTTTCAACAATTTCTCTAAAATCAGCATATAATTGAATGACAATGATAACTGCCTCAATTTCCGAAAAGTTACGCGTTACTTTACAGCTTTGAGGAAGTGTTTAAAAACTTGACTATCCTATCTCCACGACAAATGGTGAGTTGAGTATTCAGTTGCAAGTCTTGTCGATGAAGCGTTGTATTAATTCAATTTCTGAGTTTTAGCATCTCTGAAACAATCACAAATATTTGGATCTATGTTCCCTAAGCAAAACTAGTGCTGTCAGCAGACCTGAAGGGATTTGCCTGCTGAAACATCCGATAGTTACTGCTATTGAAAATTGTTTTATTCCAGCAAATCTCGTCTTTGTGAACAAAACCAGATTCAGCACGTGAAAGCAGAGTGGACCTCATGTGGGATTGCAGCTTATTTGGCATTTGGCTCCTTTTTGCACAAGCAAACATTGTTGTTTTTCTCAGTGGATTCCATTTTAAGTGCACCGATTCTAATTCTGCTGCAAGCTGATATCACAACGATCTCATCTGGAGTTTTACAGAATATTCAAGCATCACGATTCATTTGGTTGATTTCCCGTATTTCAGCTACCCCGTGTGCCAGAAAAAATTGTCCTTCGCTAATGATAGACCAATCTGACCGTTAGTTAGTTGTTTTCGAGCTTAGTCCCAGCTCTGTCTGTAGTGAGTATGTACATACGTTAACTTATCTCTCTACCTCGTCCATTCATTTCATATAGATAACGATTTTCGTAAATGAAAACCGGGTTGTCGTGTTTTTTGACTGGACGCTTTTTTCTACCACTGACCACTTCAGCATCGCGTACAATTCCTGATGCATCTCTCACTGGACATAGTTTCCACACTTCCTGAAAGTATATTCTGTTCCTAGTAAGTCCGGATGGAGTGGTGTTTTTCGTATAATTATTACGAATGTTTTCACCTCAAACATTTCATTACTGGTAAGGAATTAGCCGGAAGAATCCATTATGCTCTCACCTGTCTGTTTGACGACAGTTATTTTGATGTTTTTGTAATTCTGTAGCACCTCTAGAACATATGCGGTTTATTTCATTTCTTGATAACACTTTTATCCTGTTTGGCTTGAAGACCGTTTAATGTTGTTTTCGGCTGAGGCCTGTTCGGAAAATCTGTTTGCCAAATTCAACCGGTTAAATTTGTGAAGGCTGAAGTTTCGTTATCGATCTAATCATATTGTATCCAACAGTTTAACACTGATAAGCAAACAATGGCTAGCTCAAAAATATTTTTGCTGTGACCACGCCATTTAATTAATGACCATTTTGCGTATTTGGTTAATACCTCCCTGTCAGTTTGTCTTTCCACTCAGACCTGCCATCAACATCCAGTGGAATCGAAAAAAGGCAGTTTATAACGACTGAGTTTTGGTAATCTTTACTGTAATTAGTTTTGTCCGTTAGTAAATGAATTAAAGAACACTCACAGGCCGGGAACCCGCTATTCAGTTAAATATTGTTAAAACCAGAAAAACATGTAAGGTCCGAAATCAAACGTCATAGGTTCCCATACAAATTTGGCTTCATAGGCCTAGGTACACGTAACTGACAGTATGAAGATTTTGAGATGACTAGATTTCACATAGAGGGTGAATGTGATGCTGGGTGGGAGCAAGCAAGTCACAGTTGAAATGTTGCCACACTGTGTTCACGCATTTTTCTCGCGAATGGAACAATCATTATGCCTTCGATTAACAATGTTATGACTGTAAAACGCGCGCACAAAAAAGGAGGGCCAAAAAAGGTGCGCTTGCGTTTCACTTGTTTGTGTTTTTGAAGTACTGTTGCATGCACCCACAAACTGTTTAGGTGCTGACGCATTGTTGTCAAGATCGTACAACACAGCTGGTGGTCTTGCTGCGGTCTGGAAGGCTGGAATCCACAAAACTGGATTAAAGTTCAGTTTGTGACCATAAGCGTACCCACGTGTGGAAAATTCTGCCAAACATTTGATTTTACAAGTTATTTTCAAACTCTAGCTCTGGAATTACTTGGTACGTAATCCTTGATTGAGCAGTTGTTACGTGACAAGCACCAGTGTTGGTAGACGGGCCAAATACGAGTATACTTTGAAATTCGTACTCGGAGTATCACGGTAACCTGTTACCGATCTTCCCCAGGAAAGGTACTTTCTATGTCGCTGCAGAAGACAGCAGCTTGAATAATATTGGTAGACAAAGAAAGGTCGGTGAAATTCTGCCCTTACTGGACTCACCTCTTCTACCTGTGAAAACTCATCAGAGAACGGATGAAAAAAGGAAGCTTCCGTTGTTTGTGAATGAAATGCTGTGTTTGCGGAACCGGGCTACTACGCTCAGCCCTCTTAGGTTCATAAACGACACGTTTTAGAAAGTTGTTTGGGATACCCTGTGAAGTAATTTAAAGAAGGCTTGAGGGTTTCCTAGAGATAACGACCGTCCGATTGTCCACCGAACACACAAATTAGAGCAATCAATTTCAGTCGTCATCTAGTCCGTTCTGTAGTACTTCAAGAGGCGACCACAGACACTACGACGCAACTTCGGTTACACGTCTATGGACAGGTCCTGTATGGTTCAACTATTAAAAGTTTTGTGCCAAACTTTTTAAGTCTTAGGAATTAGAGGATAGAGAGATCTATTATTCTACCCAAGACATTCATGTCTTCCAGTTAAAACAATGTCCAACGTACACTGCATTTACGGATTCATTGTCACATACGTCAGGACCATTGTTGACTAATTTAATTGCCCACGGGCTATTACTGTGGGTGCTTGTGGATTTGGGAGGTCATATCAAAGTGGGTAACTCTTGCGGGATTTGTAAGATACCCCGCATCAAATAAAACGCTGCTGCAAAGGGCTTCTCAGTACTGAGAAACAGCAACCCTCGAAAAGCTGAACCCTGCTGGAAAACGGCTACCAAATACAGTGATATCACTGTTGATGTCATTAAAAATATGTCTGCTTATCTCACCTTAACCTGCGTTTTGCCTGCCGGGGAGTATACTAAAGACTTCTTGCGACGTGGTCCTGGTGTAACTCTAACCTTGCAGGTTTGTCGCAATGTTGGTGTGACGTCATGTACAAATTCTGCTACTTGTTTTCGGGGACCGTCATATTTTATTTCGAAAGCTAGCCAGGATAGTTTGTGACCGTGAAATTGCATGGTAATCTAGAAGTTTGGTTGGGTGACGTACAATCACTTTTACCCGCTAATGCAGAATCTATGTCATGGAAGGATTTTCTTGTGTTTGTCAAGACTTTCCATGTGACACAATACGATAGTTGCCGCTAGTCAACGAAAACAATATGTAATACGTGTGAGTCCAAAACATTCAAGATAAGACACTCTGGAACGGTATCGATGAGAGATTGCAGGGCGGTGGTGCCAGACCGAATAGAGAAAAGGTAGAGGTGACCAGCCATGAAATCCAGTTTACGGCCGCGTTGGAATACTAGTACATCCAACATTACGCGATATAGACAGTTGATGCCACAAAGACTCTCCATCAAATGAGTAGACGCCATATATTTATAGAGAAGGGAAGCTTGGATGGTAGCAGATGTGGCGCTGTTATTTTCGCATTAGCCAACTGTTATTGGAGAATGTGTTGGTAAGTCTTAGGACACACTCTAAACTCATATCAAGCGATTTGTTCCATCTCTGACTGATGTCGAGATAACTGAAGGAGTGTTGCAGTGAGGGAACTTGTAGTGAACACTTAAAGGCAACGAAGAAGAGTGGGCCACATAAGATATTGCCGAACAATTATAAGCCGGTGTACACCAATAAGGATGGTTTTTGTTAGGTTGTACCCGTATGATTAAACATCCGGCAGTGCAAACAACTGACCAACAGTGAATGCCAAGCAGCTTGGATTTAATGCGCAACCGGCAAAACAAGAAGCGGCCGCATCCAAATTTGAAGAAATGTCATCAGCCGTCGGCGTGGGTCCATAAAAGCTCTCCAGAGAAAGCAGTGCTTTTGGAAGGGTGTGCATTCTAGATTTAGAGGGGGAGTAACCGGACACTGACTGAAAAAAGTCAGCTCGTTATCAATCTATCCCAAACCTCATTTTCGGTAACGATATGAAGCCCTTAGGCGCTGACTTGCTTGTGAAACGTGTGGATCAGCAGGATGATCAGATATTCAATTGTGCATCTCACTCATTTGTAATCTGTCCTTACTGATTGCTGTATCGTCTGGTTATTGTGTGCGTGTTGTAGCGCTAATGAATGGTTTCAAAAAACCATAAAAATCTTCACCTACGAAACTTAATTTAAGATTCATGGCCAGCGCTGACAGAGAAAATGTCATCCTAGACTGTTTCCGAATAGTGACCACTGGTTGTCAGACACTTGTCAAGCGAAGTTTCAGCCAGATGCACTGATTGCCTAACCGAAGCAACTTTCAACTGAAGCGATACTTACAGTGCCCACTGGAATAACCAGATCTTAGCATCCGGTTGATTTCACATAACTAATATAGGGAGTTAGGTTACAAAATTAACATGGCGAGGTCCAATGAGCGCTTGCTCAACTGGATGAATGGGGCGCAGATGCATTTGTGTGCAAACTTCAACTAACAGACACCATTTGAGCTTCTTCCACAAGTTGTTGTCCTAATTTGATTTCTTCATGATTATCTGTTGTACATTTGTATTTGTAACAAGTGATATCAGAAGGATATTTCTACTGTGGCATTCAGATATGTGGGAATGCCCAACATAGCACTGACCACTCGTCAGGTATTATATTACGATACACTGTAGCAACGGTCTTTATCAGTGGAGCTAGGTATGCTAGCCACAAGCCACTCTTCGTCAAACGATGTAAATATTGATTCTCCACCAGATGTTTTTATTTCATAAGAGAAATTTGTCTGTGTTGCCTGTAGTTTGGATGTCACGTACACCACTTATAGGGACGTTTGATTCTTCAGTTTCGTTTCCAACTCCAGATAAATCTGGTTTAAAATGATGTGCCTGAATCACTAGCGAATGAATGTACCAACTGTTTGTCTATTGATTTGCTGTAATTCCACTCCACTTCAAACGCAAGTGAACTTAATGTGTGTTTCAAATAAATAATCCTTAGTTCAAAGCAATCTGCATAATTTTACCGTGCGTTAGAGAGTTCCCGGAACTATGCGTACACTTGATCCAATATTTTTAAGGTTAAAGTTTGTAATTCAAGCCGATTTTTTTTAACAAATTCGTACTTGTCAGTGTTGCATCGTATTAGCAACCGTCTCTGTTTGCTATGCTATCCGTTATGCTAGCCAGACGGCTCATACGTGACTAGATGTTTTCGCACTGTCAAGCTGCACGTGCTCTGCAGAATGATTGCGATGACAAATTAAAACGGTGAAACACGAGGAAACCAAGGGTGCACATGATGTTGTAAGTACTGTGATTACTCTTCCTCGTGCGCAATAACGGAGTATGAGCAAGTTATACACCATTTTTACGTAGACCATTCCTTACGAAACTTTGCTCATAAGACTAACAATCCAATGAGCATGAGCTTTGAGTGGTAATGTGAAGAACTCGTTCTGATTCTCTTCACACATTCTATACCGCATGAATAAAAGCAGGACTGAGACGAGCCGTGAGAGTGGACATCAAAAACATTATAACTAACATTTCGAGCTTAGGCAGACTTGACGAAACCAACTGACAACTCGAAGTAGATCGTGTTCATCTATAATGTCTGAGCGTGAATTGGTCGCATCTTAAATAAGTAGCTTCTTTCATCACCATCCTAGGTTTTACAAACTCGAAAATATTGGAGCTAATGGAGCTATCTGGAACAATTCAAAATAAGATCTTAATTAACAAGGACGCATCCGATAGAATATATGATTTAAATTACCCGGACCTTTCTATTTCAGAAGGAAGTTTGGGATGACTTAAGGATAACACTGTTTAGATATGATGTTGAAATCCCCTATCATACAGAAATTCATGAATTTGTGCACTAATTTCGTAAGCTTGGAAGTGAAAGATGTAGGCGATGCCATCGTAAGGTATCCGGGTACTTTGGAATTCCTGCGAAAGTGTCTAAATAATGATGTTACTGAACCAACCGCAACCCAGTATGTTTAACTACAGAAAATTTCTTACATAAGGAAGGTTTCTTAATGAATTCGGGCATGTATGGGCACACTTGGGACAATAATTGGAAAGACTGATTTTCAGCGGAACTATTGTGATAGTGTTTCCTAGCCTTATACGAATTGCGTTGTCTGCGATCTCAGTGAGATCGCGCACTACCAAGCAGTTGTTCACAGCTGACAACTACGATTTTCGGTCAGTGAACTTGACACAGTTTAAGACCGAATTGTGACAGACTAAGTTCAATCGTCTCGCAAGTCGTGTCAGCACTTAACTTGTTCAGATTGTGTCCATCATACAGCAGATGAGTCACATTACTTTGGAAACTGTGTGCATACAGTGTCAGATCGAGGAGAATGTCTCATTCACCATGTTTCAAGTAAATCGCATAATCTCTTTACAGTCGAACATGTTCGTGGAGGATACTGACAAATATATGTTGACTTTTATAGTTCACCGCTGGACTGAGGATTTATCAGCTCACAAGCAATAAGTGCAACAAAGTTGAAGTCCTCTCAATAAGAAAATTACCATAATCCTGTTGATTCATATTGGCTTTGTCCAACACTGTACAACATGTGATCGGCGACTCTCTGGGAGATTTAAGAGGGTGTCAAAATTTCTGTGATACTCAGAGCAATCCAAGGTGATACATCGCAAGTGACACAGTTTGATCAGAAAAGCTAAAGCGTGATTTATGTGACTGTTGGAACTGTTTTTTAACTGGAATTTTAAGTGGGTCATGTCGGCTTTCTTTTTTCAGTACATGTGGTCTTTTTCGTTTGGTTCCTAATACGACCTAATTCACCTGCATGTCGAGTACGATTTGCTTATAAAATGAGTGTAAGTGCTCGTGTTACAAAGAATGAAATTTGACTGATATTTACACATTTGTACGGTCAAGGACATACTCTAGCCTTATGACATAAATAAGCCATACTGTCTGGCGTTTCATGTTTTAAGTTCAGTTTTTTTCCCTTAGCTTTTTGGCAAATAGATCACTTTCACAAACTGCAGCTTTATACCGATGTTCTTCGTAATTATTTTTAAGAACACTTGTTAATTTTTAATTAGTTGGGAAAATATTTCATACACAATTAACATTTCTGAAACATTTTTCTGAATGTGATAAAATTTGTGCGGTCTACTTAAAGGCAGTCACGCATTATCACCTACTGAGCATTTTTGGATGATTTACAACATAACTGCTGATATTTTTGGGAATTTTTTAAATACGAATTCTCTAGTTTGTAGGCTATTTGCGTTGTGAACCGAGTGATCTCACAGATCGGTATTGCAGCTCTACTGTATTAAGATCAACTGATCTATAACACACATCACTCAGCAGAACACCAGAAATTTGATCTTTTAAATATTTAGTGTTTTGAAAAGGAATAAAAACGAATATACAAAAAAGCTTACTATTCACAAGTAGCCGTGTGGAGTACTTTTTGCCTGATGATTCCTATTCTTTAAATCCCCATTATTTTCTGTCGTAAAGGGTGACCAGTCACAAGTGATTGCTAAATTATTTAAACTAAGTTCCCTATTAAGTATGAATGAGTGAAATATCGTTTAACAGGTGCGGTCAATCCTTCGATTCTACTCTGAAATGAAATCCCGAGGTTGAGGTCATCCATTCCGACCGAGTTTCCAATGACTACTATCGTGGGTATGGGCAATGTCAGAATCGTTGCAAACTAAATGTGACTGATCCTTGCGTATGATAATTTGGTTGTCTTTAGTGCAGTGTCAATGGAATAGTGAACAAAACTACTGCCTCGGAAAAATTAAACAGAGCGTAAATGCAGATCGTTGTAAAAATATGTATTGCTGACAAGGTCTAACGTGCTGCAAGTTGTATCAGAACTTCTTTCCAAAAATATTTAGCTGTAAACTGTACGAAATTATAAAATTTACGATTAATTTCTATGGATGCTAACTATCTGCCAAGCAACTGCCTTACCTCTTGTTTATTAAAGGAAACCACATGTATGTTCATCCCTTGTTGACTGCACAATCTTTACCGGTTACATTTTAACATTTGGTGAACAACACAACAGAGGTTTTCTACCAAGTAACAAAGATCCCCAGAAAGAGAAGCCTGTCGACCACGGAAGCAATTTCCAGCTTTATGCGGGACTCGATTTCGTAGATTTCCTTGTCACTACTCAATGCGCATCTTTGTAAAGTTTTGCCCATTTTGAAAGTATGAATTACGAGATCTCTTTTGGTAGAACTAACATTACATGCTATGTAGTATTCTAATACTGTGGATGTTAATATCAAACAATGGGTGTAAGTGAGTCTTCTACCGGTGACTTTTGGTTGTCACACTCCAATGTATCCATTCAAGTGCAACCATGTGAAGCTAAATTAGAAACTCAAAGCAACTGGCTGCTTACACGAGCATCCTGGCTAAAACAGTTTTTTCCGCTGGTTAAACAAGCTGCTTTTGGTGTGCAAACGGAACACGTTGTATGTCCCCAATGATTTTATTCGTTCCATTTTGCAACAGATGTAGACTGTTTGGGTGAAAAATTTGACCGTTACAATGCACACCATTCGTGATAATTCATGTGGTGGGATCTACATCAGTTTCAAATGTGATGATACACTACTTCCAATAAAACTGTTTCGGACCCTCTAGTGAAATGGTGCAACTAATCTACTTCAGCCTGCTACACCCTGATGCTGGAATATTGAACTCAGATCATTCCGGGTGAACCTACAGCTGCTTCGGCTATCTGGAAACTTTCCTAAACCACAGTTACACGGTGCTGTTCACTGATTATGACAGCTAACTTGACGTTTTCTGATAAACTAGTATTTCCATTCAAAATCCAATTCTCCTATGTTTTAGCCAACAGTCGAGTTTAGCCGATCATCGGTTGTACATATCTGATCTGCCTGTCAACTGATCTGCTATTGACTCTTCTATGTTCTTCCAATGTACAAACTTGTTACGATGAATCCCGAGTATGCTGTTCGAATAACGAGCACTGTTTCAGACTGTTCGATATGGCTGCCTGACCAAAGACAATGTCAGTAAAAGGACAATGCATTTGTTCCATTTTCCGCAGTTTGTCATACAGCACTAGTCTATCTGTCAACCGGTCTACTGTTAAAGTTACAAATTTCTAACGCGTAAGCTATCCATAAATTTTGATAGACGTTTCACTAAAACTGGCTAACCTACAAAACAGATCAGTGGTTTTATGTATGCACACACTACCTAGTTCACATAACTTGTATTTCAGCGCCTTAAGTCAGATTTTTAAACGGATGGCCTTGGAAGGTTTAGACCCGAACCTGTACTAACAGGAATCCCCATATTGTCTATTTAAACCCTTTTGAAATCTGGTTTGTTGGTGCAAAATATTTCAGTGTAAACTTTGTGTACTTGTGCTATAGTAGGCTTTGCATTGAAGCTCGTGTAAGTTTTGACTTCACAAGCATTCCTCAAGTGCATGAGTTGTTTGCCTAGCAGCTTCAGTCTAGGCATCATTACGAACGTTTCTAACCGGAAAACAAATACCACTTGCAATGTGAAAGCTTTCAATGTACATAAGTTATTTTCGTGCTGTATCTGTTCAGTGTGAGTGCACTATGTTCTTCTTTATTAATATTTCTTACATTCTTTCAGGTTTGTTAGAAAATTGTAACGCAGTCTAGACAAATATGGTCTACTTAACCTTTGGGCACAAATAAGAGTACTTTTCATGACTGATTAGCGTACTGGTACAAATTTAATGTCAGAATATCTATCCAAGGATCACACATAGTATTGTTGGAAGTAGGCTCAGTTGCTTATGGCTGAAAACACTTTTATACATCTCCCGATCAGATGAAATATTTCTCACTAGAATGCATTAATCAGAAGCGATACAATCGCACTGTCTGTTTTCCTGATGAGTTAGTTTTTGAAGGCAGGTCTTTTTTTGAGAACGAACTGGACAGAAATCTCTCTGGTTGCACCACACATAATCAAAGAAATAATTTTCACCTTCAAGGAATACATGCAACCTAATTCCACAGTTAATGTTTTTTCAACTCACTAAAAATAAGAGGTATCCAAGTAATAGAGGTTGGTGAACATATTACATTAAGACAGCCTAAAACTAATAATCCCCGAATTGAGCAAAAATTCTCAACGCAGACACAATACAAGTCTTTTGCCTAACCTTGTTTTAGTGTATCCGACGCTGATGTATGAACTTCTGATCTTCACAATTGCTATCACCACAACAACACCGTGCCATAGATAAACATCCTCCGTAACTTGGACATCGTTAATTTTACGGTTACCGAAGAAATGTTTATTAGTTTCCAAATTTTACATGCTGCGCAACTAACAATACAAACCACTCACCTTCTGCATCGTTCTCTCGTTCCATTTTAAATAGATATCGTCTCACCAACCGTTGCATTATATCTGAATGTGTGGTTTCTTGGATAACCAAATCCTTCTCTTTGACTACTTTATCACGTCGAAACTAAAACGTCGAAAAATGTCAACTTGATGAGTAGGCTAGCGACAGTTTTGTATGCAGTGATTAAATAGTAATCTAGTAAGTTCCTAATAAAGAATAATGTGTATAGTAAAAGCTAGTCCAAGATTGCCCCAGAAACACAAAGTGTTAACAATAACAGCTTCCAGTCCTCCAAACGTGATTCTGCATACGTAATCGGTTTGATCAACTAACATTTCAGATGACGTGATCGAGACGTTTGTATTTTTGCCTTCGTTTAAACAACTTGGCATTAGCAAACCCTTGTACTTGATAGGATTACAAACATACACGGACCAGTCAAACAGAAAACTAGAATATCCAACAGAATATGTTGCACCTGAATGCAGTACCAACTAGACATTTAGTTAGCAGAGCCCTTTGCCTTTGTTCTGAGCGTTGTTTGCTTTCATCCCACTAATCTAAAGTGGATATTTACTGTCTGGCTTTGGCTGGCTGTAACTAAGGTCACTAGCAATTTAGATAAATCCTGGTAATTGTCCGATTTTCATAGTTTATTCGAATTTGTTTCGGCCGTTGAACAAAATGTCAATTTAGTTGTTCGAGAAAACATTCTCAACCCACCAGTCTCTAAACAAACGTCAGCTATGATGTGGTTCTTTGAACCCTTTGCATTCTCATAGATGGCTTGGAAGAAAGGAAAGATATTGCGTAAGAACGTTTTCTGGCTTTATCCGGCGGATTTAACTTCACCAGAATAGATCAGTGTCTGCAAGTTGAACTAAAAATGAAGCTTCTTCCAACTAACAGGCTGTCAAATGACCACACGTTAAAAGACTACTGGAATTAATTTGAAGGTGACCACGCTATAGTCTTTTATGTCCTGGGTGGACTCATTATATGTTTCTCTATTAGCTAGAGATTATTAGAAAATCCAGTGTGTTTTGCATATAGGGCCGATATTCACGCTGGCTCAAAGTACAACAAAATGGTTCCTTCGTTAGAATATCCCCTCAACCTTGACTGCTGTAGTTTATCTGTCGGGGATGGTTTTTGTTGTTGTAAAGAAGCAGACTGTATTGAGAGTAAATATTCCAAGTCAGTAGCAAAGCACCGTTGTAAAAACTTATTAATCTGATTGACGCTGCTACATCAAAAGGATGTTTGCGTTACACCTTACGGTTCTGGATACTTTGAGGTCAATGGTGACTACAAGAATTCATAGCTAATGACGTCATTATATAAATTATCAGAACAATGCAAGCCGCCTTGCCAGACACTAATTCTAAAAAACTTTGGCAAATTCGAGTGCTTATACGAAATGCTGGAGTAACTGGTACATTGGTAACCTAGTGGAAATGAGTCTATGTGGTTTTTGTCATGGAGCTGGAATAACATATTCTTTCAGTTTTTGAACACAATCAGCAGGCAGAAACATGCTACCTGAATTAGAAAGAAAACTGAAGACGGCCGTAAGCAGTTTTAAAATTAATTTTATTTTATTCTAAAACGTGCAACTAACCACTCATAGTAAGCAGCGGTTACGTCAGTGAATTCAAGAAGTACGGTTGTACTGTTTAATTTCTACTCATTCTAAATGATTTTAGGTCGTTGAGTTGCGTGGTTTAGTATACTACAGATAAATGTTAAGACACAGAGATCTCACGGGTAAACCTCCGTGGTCGGATTAAATGCCCACATCCATTCGTTAACAACAAGAATCCAGGGGACCGAGTTGCAAGTAAAACGCACGACGAGCGAAAGAATCCAAAAGCAATTCGGTTAATATCATGATGGCTGCTTATTTGATTTGATTATCTATGCAGGCTGAGCTAAAAGAAAGTGGGAGGTATCCACAGTACTGGCCGTAATTCGTTGATTCTAGCTACTGCCCTTCTCACATCTTTCAGTTTCAGAGGAATTAATCTGGAGGGCAACACACTCATCTAGAAGAAAGGATTGTGGTACAGATTATTAGCGCCGGTTCACGTTGACATTTTGGCAAGGTCATGATGATGATAATATGCTGCGCAGTGATTCTTGAGAAGGAAAACGGAAGTGGATGTTATATCATCGTACGTCTTTTAACAAGTAAGCAATCCAGAAAAATCGATGGGGAATAACCAGGGTCATCACGACTATATGCTAAACCCACAACCATAGCGTAGTTTCCAACCTAATGAAGAATTTCCTCTGTTTCTTTGGGCTGTTGCGGCTAAATTGGGATTCACTGCTGGTAAGCAAAACTGTGGATTTGAAGACTTCCTTTAATAATTTGATTTCGAGATTTATGTCCGTGAAAAGAAAAACACACCGTTGAAATACGTGAGTACAGTGTGAAAAATGTATTGATTATCGACTACTCACTACCGTTCCATTGCAAGTGTGTCTTATGCCGATCAAGGATCTTTGATCAAATGGCGTACAGTATATTGGCTGCAGACAATCACAGCTGAATTAAAAAAGATGAACTTTGGTGTGTTCCCCTTTCGTTATTCTGAAAAGTCAAAACACCTCCACTCACTTGTACCTAACCCTGATATTGATAGTGTTCAAACTTACCTATACCAAGGAAAAAAGAAAAGAATGAAACTATACTCACCCTAAAGCTGATTCGCTATTTGCGGTTGCCTCAAACATAAAAATAAAAACAGTGCTTTGAGTATAAATAATCTTTTCACACGTTAACCTCAATTTTGTTGTTAGTTGTAAATTTACGTTGTAAATCTTTTAAATCAGCTAGTGAAATTCACGCGGAAGTTACCAATGCTTTTCACATGGGATACAAAACTTCCCAATAGATGTTGAACGACTTACTTTCACGAAAGCAGTACTTCTAATGTTTGCTCCATAGAATCGTGTTTCATCCCTCAGAATATTCCGTATAAATCGAAAGGCGTTAACTATGCTATGTGGTGTGGGAAGTATATTAAACGGGACAGGCAAAGTGCTCCCGTTGTCAATATAGTTTATCCACAACTGAGTTCGAGCGAATTTCCACTCAACGTCACAGTCTTCCTGTTGAGATAAATAAATGAGAAACAACAATTTTACACTTAACGTTAGAAATTGTCAGTTAGGATGCAAAAGTTTCATTTTTGCTACAAATTTGTTTACTAACAATATATGCATGTCTTTTCAAGTTAGTGGGCGAAGAAGCATTAGTTTCCATGAGTGATTATTACCATAAGATGCCCTGATCATTATATCAGAGTAAGTTGATCAAACAAGATAGGAGGGAGAATAAAACATCCTGCTGAATATATGTTGTATATGTAAACTGACATACGCTTGCTTTAGGTAAGTTGTGAACCTTCCGTTCATTTATCACAAGCTATTTACCGTAGTTGCCGATTATTCAAGACGTCATACAAAAAGCAAATTGGATCCGGTGGCTTAATGTTCAATAAGAACAATCGACGGTTAAATAAAACACCAGTAACTTATGAGAAATATCAGTACTGTATACGGTCACTTTTTTATGTATATGTCTAGGGGCAATCTTCGTGCCTGATTGGTCAATATATATTTTTAGGTACACATTGGTTCACTCAAGAACTAGCGAAAAAACTATAGATAAATGATATTTTGTACAATCACAATGTCCAGTAAAATGTTCCAACCAACTGAGCCAAACATTTTCTCTTTGAGTGTCCTCATACTATTTGACGGTTGGCGTTTACTTTTACCAAGAAAATTTGTCATGTCTACTTTCCTCATTAGACCTGCAAGAAAATAGTTGGAGTTAACTTTCCGAAATTCTCTACAAACTCTTTCTGTAAACCAATGTTCTTAAACGGTAAGCATAAGAACCAATTTTACCAGATTTCCTTCTGCGTCAGGAATTGCTCACTAGTGAAACAAAGTTCATTTTTACAAAAATCATTTCTCAAATCCAAAAATATATTTATCCGCAAACGTCTGATTTTTTTCTGGCTCATCTTAGTGCCGAAACAAAGCTTTTCTTCTGAGTGTTCGTCGATAACTCGTTCATTAGCATTCATCTTTCGATGTACGAGTCTATTGATGCGAAAACTCACTAGATGAGGTGGAATAAATAAAATATGCTCCGGTGGAAACGATGGAAGTGTGTCCACATTTGGGAACAATGAATAGTGAAGTGAAGAGGCACCAATGATTCTTTTTTCTACTAATCCACCCTGGAACCACTTGCCGACAGTAGAAGAGGATTGCTCACTCTGATGCTCCTAGTCTTACAGTGTTTTAACCCACAATTATTGTACAACCAAGTTTTGTCTGTTGAATCAGACTAGCAACTTACAGGAAACAGGCTCTAGAATACTCATCTATTACAAAACCGAGCTTTACACAAGTGGTGTTGAAATTGTTCTCCGCAGTTCTTAAGGGTTTCATTTATTTGGTCTTAGCAGCCTACAACTTACAGCCAGTCATCTCGTAGATTATTCAAGCTCATCAAAAGACGCTTATTTATGGAACTTGCCTGTGTGTTATTGTTGATAAATCGAGGATTTTTGTCGATATAGGTTGAATATTACACATAACTAATCAAAGCTGTCACATTCCAGTGAAACAATTTTGGAATAAACCACCCGACCTAAGAGCAAATTTTGTTAGAACTTTTCAGCGGTGGATTTCCCCAATGCTGCTAGGAGTTCAGTCTCCAGCATCCTTCCTTGATACGATCGTGTATGACATTGTTCCATCGAGGTCACATAAGACGACTGAATTACCTTATGCAGGCTATAAGTCATACTGGTTTGTGCAAAGTATGTTCACATCGCTCAGTCAAACCGGGCTGGATGAAAAGTTTCGGGAAATATGAAGTTCATGATGAGATGTTGACGATGTTCGCCTTGCAGCACTTTCGTGGATTTGAAGATATTTTGTAAAAATGGTTCATTTAAGAAAGGATAATAGGCTAATCTAATGAAAATATATTTTCTTGCAAAAATGGTACGACCTTGATGACTTACCTTATTAAATGTGACATAAATTTTATCGGCCCTTACCGGCTACACTGTTTTTTAATTCACCTAACGATCTGCTCAAGATTTCGGTGCCTTTGGGTTGTTTTTAAAGTTGTTCGATCAGCTGAGTCCGACGTATGTGCAAAGAATTTTGGAAACAATCTGATGATAAACTGTAGAAGATCACACTAGTTCGCCAATGAGGTAATAAAGCGTTTTCCCAGTTTTCTTTTACCGAAAACACTTGCTTCTGTTAAACTAGGGCGCAAAATGTATTTAAGCGAAGAGTTCGACATCAACTGCCAGTTAAAATAATTTTGCTACGAATAAGGCTGATAGGTACGACCCATTCTTACATTGACTGAGAGCTCTTATTCATGGTACTGTGTGGTATGTATGGTGTCAACTACACCACTGACCTTACACTGCAAATGATTGAACTGTTTTGTCTACATAGTAAGCTTCCTCGGATGTTTGGGTAATTTCCAGTCGTGTGATCTCATTAGTAGGAAGTAGTACGACAATCCTGTCTTTGCGAGTCTTTCGGCTGTATAAATTTGTCGGTTTTCGAAAAATTGGAGAAGTCTTGCGATGAATCCAAAAACTTGTGTCACCGACAGAGTTATAAAGAATAACTGAAGTGAGGAAAGATAACACTGCCTGTAACTTCTCGCGTTGTGCTGTTTTTGCACCCAGTTGCTCTTCGCTAGTAACTACGTTTGAGCTTTGAATTCAATGTTTTTAGGCGGTTACTAAAAGGTACGTTGCCCCAAACAGGGCCTCGTTAATTTTGGTCCATCTAATGTTTTGTTCAATTTCGTTGATAGACTACAAACAAACGGGGACATGAGCGGAATGTACTTCGACATGGAAACACCTTTGACCTTTTCTGCTCACGTGACATTAAAACAGGCTGTTAATGTGGTTTTGGCGGAAATACGTTATATTGATCACCGAGAGAAGTGAACAGTGCGACGTTCACTAGTCCGCCTGCTGTAAACTGACTGGCGTGGTTTAGACAACCTGTAGTGGTTTTGTTCATATCTGTTTAGTAACCGGTCGACAGACTGTGTTATGCTGTTTTTATCTCCTCATTGATAACCCTGTACGTGATCTCTGACGGACACTGTTCACTGAGTTGGTCAATACTTGTCACTCGTCTCCATATTTGACCGGTTTTGTCAAGCGGGACATGATATGGTTTGTTGACCGAGAGATAAAAAATTAGGGCTGACAACTGATTGTAATGTGCAAGTTCCGGATGAGATAAGGTTTGGATTATGGAGGTTAGTTGGATGATACACACACTCCTACAATACACTTTGACGGAGCTACTATCTCTAAATTCGCCCGTGTCGGTTAGTCTTGTCTGATTGTGCCGTCAACCAACAGAGCTTACCACAAATAAATCCCTACCGAATGCGCAAATATTGACGCTGTCGAAGTCGAGTGATTATAAGAAAGTGAAATGTATGAATGAACGAGAAAAGTTGATTGAATGGACAGAAGACTTCCATCACTGGCCAAATGAAATTTGTTGGCCAAGACATCTCTTACAACAACGGATTACTTGTCCTGTGTTGAGGATTATTCAGCCAGTAAACCGAATAAAGAAAACGAGCTTTTCGCCCATAAAATATTTGTGGACTGATTTCGGCATACTCAGGACACTTGAACACTACCGAGTTCAAACGGACGAGTATTATTTTTGACTCTTGATGAACATCGCTCACAGTTTCACATATCGGCCGCTTTCTAGTGGAATTTTCTGGTTAACCACCTTCGAAAACAGCATCACATCTAAGGTAAGTTTCCAAAACGTATAGCTGGTGTGCCATTTTTCATTATAGATGCGACTGAGCCACGAGATCCGAAAATTTTGTTACGGTGGTCTGTGAAAGTTTCCAGTGCATAGGGGGTGAATGAAAATATTTACGAAACAATTCCCGATGCAATATCCGTCTGCATAATCCTATTAAATGGCGAGAAAACCTCTGACCTTAAAAGAGGGAATACATCAATAACCGTTTACTCAATTCTGTATAACTTTTACGAACATGCAGAGAATTATTCAGTGATAAGTGCGATTTAAACGCACAGTTCAACAGCAGTTTTTCTGGAAACAACCTATTTATTGCACTTCAACGGCGATTAAGAAATACACTGAACAACTAAACCAAGTAATAATATTAATTACTTAGCGTAAACAGCCGACACGGAAGTATTGCAATCAGAGAAAAGTAAATGAATATGTAGGATGAATAACCTGAATGGGGAAAATGGGATATTGTTCTAGTAACCAAAACGACGTCGAGAGGATGGGGGTTGACCTCGTCTAAAACAACCCTTAAAGACCATGATTTCAAGCTAACCGGATAAAAGTACAATTGCTTGTTAATAGCTCAACGAGAGAAACAAAAAGTTGTATCCGTATGTGGTCCACTTTGTACACAAATATTGCATATTCACATCATGTTATTATTGTTTACACTAAATCTTGAACGATGTTGTTTATGTCCGGCGCTCAATTCCTCTATTCACTTCTTATCCCGATGCCTCTTGATTTATGAAGTTTTGTGTGTCCTACCCCCAATAGGTGTGTTATTGACGTTTCCTTCCGTTTATTTTTGTCAAAGGATTGTACTTTTATACGTTCCACAATGCATCTAACCGGCTGCGGTTGCATTTGTTTGAAAAATTGATTGATTCTGTTTTCTTTTATTATTTAACATTATGCGGACGCTCACCACCAAACTTTCTACGTGATATAACGCACTTCGTATATCCACATCTCTCTCCAAGTTTGTCTAAGTCTTAAACCAGAAGTCGGTACACAGATTTTTTACCTACTCGGCCATAATTTTTTCCCGTTATTTCTTATTTGGCATGTCTTCAAGCATTTCCGACATTTTCGTTCGAGTTAATCTCCGAATCAAGACAAACAACTGTTTTATAATTGATGCCGACCGCAGCGTTCTTGAATTCTTGCTCCAGATTCATGGCAGCGCTTATCACTTTGTGACCCAGGATTACTAAGCTATTTGTTGTTCACCTAATGAACAGAAGCGTAGCCGAAAGACTGAAAATACGTTTACTGAAGTGAATAAACCATACTGTTGGTTTGGGTTGATTTACGCGAAAAGCCACTCACCAAACAACATTACTAGTTATAAAGATGGTAGAGTATATCAGCAGTTACTGAAATCAGAGCTTCGGGTTGTTGCAAAACGATTATTCGAGAGTGAATCCCGGCTTCAAAGTATCGACTGCGAACAGAAATAGCAAGTGACAGTAAACTCACCTGAATACTTTCAAAAGAGTGACTCATCATAGCGATCAACATGTTCACAAGGACAATGATGATGATGCCATGATAGACTGCAAACAGGACCATGCCGACCCCGTCCACAATATTGGTGGAAGACGGTAGTTTTGGGTCAACCGCGTCTGTTGATAGAAAAGTAAAACCAGTGGAAAGGTTACCAGTAATGTTTGAGGTGATATTCGCCAGTAGATATGTAAGTCCTTGCCCGTTCGGTTTGATTCCAAATCGAATCCTGGACTACAGATTTCCGTTGCAATGCGCCACCCGTTACATAACCCACTTCCAACTGCTGATTACATAGGTCCTGTTAGTGTGTTACTTCAGTACCATTTCGAATCGGCACCTTAACCATCATTTTTCAGAGAAGCTTTCTGAGTGTCGTCACCCTGTTACAAACTGCAACTGCTGCCAATAGCGTGGCTGTACTTGCGACCACATCATTTTCATGTATCTACAACATGCGTTACATCAATTGGCCATCAAGCAGCCCTTCCAGATGGTGGAATGTGACTTCTTGGATAAACGCCCATACTGCTTTGTTGACCTACGATAAGCTTGTTAATTTTGTTATGTTCGCTCTTCTGCGGTAGGTTTCTCGCGCAAAAAACTGGTCTTTTATCACTCCCATAATTTGTCTAAAACCGTTTCGGTCCCCACTGACTAAGCTTTGTGTATCGTTTACTAAGTGAATGTCGCATGAGTGTATGTACCCTGTCTCTTTGAATTAGCCTTGTGGCTCGGAAGTATCGGAAAAATGTTACCTCACGGTACTCAAAATTAACGGAAAAATGTTACCTCACGGTACTCAAAATTAACGGAAGATTTTACAACTGCCGGTTCACAAATGCAGCTAACTTTTTGTATGCTCTTGAAACACGCATAATTTTTCGAAACGTTGAATGTGAGCATGAAGAGAAGATTGCGGACGATTAAACCTCAACAATCTCAGCAACTTCAAGACAAACCAAGGGTATTTTCCGGTAGTTTAGATAACTTGCCGATTATTTCAATATCGTCAACCTTCAACCAAGTCACTGTATGGGTAGAAACAGGGGCAAACCTGGACCTACTTAACGTTGGATCGTAGACACTAGCGCTTGAATGCATCGAACATGAGTTGAGATTTTAGCGTTTTTTTTATTTGTTCCGTTTGAGAATGCTTGTTCAACAACCAAGAAGATATTGTCAAACATTGAACAGGTGAACTCTATGGTCTGAAGCTGTTAGGGGCAACAGTTTGGGTCAAAACAGATGACCAGCACTCTCAAACAGTGAACAAACGAGAGGCAAGAAATTGATCTGATTGTAGGTGGCGGTGGGTGGCAGCTTATTTCTGCACTTAACATGATGTGATGGACCATCGGAACGCTGAACTTCTAGTATGTCACTCACTATTTTTGATAGTGATCCGGTGTTTTTTAGACCACGGCAACTATTCACCCTCACTAGTCAGGTTACGTTGATTTAGACAATCCTACGGAAAGTGTACGTAAATTAAAAGTCATTCGCAATTCATCGATTTGTTTAGCTTGAGCAAGTCAAACTGAACCACTCCAATGGGCATGCTCTGTTTTCCTTGTTAGGTAAAGATTGTCTACAGAGAAATCTTCATTATAAAAAATCTGTGAGTCAAGCTAATCAGGGGATAGAGTTCTTATGGAATAACCTAGTTCAACGCAATTTCCGACAGAAGTGTTCTTTTTTATACAATATTCAGTAGGTCGTGAAGGTACACATTTCCTAAGTTTGGTTTCACACCCAAAGTTGAAGTAAGTTCCAACAAAACCGAAGATTTGGTATAACGCCTTTTTCTGAAAAAGGTTAACTGAGCCATTAGTAAGAGTGCAAACGATGCAGTTATGTGTGAGTGGGGCTCCAGTTTTAATAACCACAGTTACCCACTGCCTATTATTAATTAAGAACAAGCCACAAGACTGACTTTTAAGCCATACTTATGTCTTCCGACTTTTAGTGATTTCGGTCCCAATGTTTAAGGATCAGAGCTCGCGGGTAGTTTATTCACACACTCCGAGATCCTGAGGTTAATAAGCATTTCACGATTCGAGCGGATATCTATAAACAAAGCGTTTTTACATGACTGTCTTATAGATGTTTGCGATTGTGGGTTTATGAAACTAATAAATCGTTAATGTTCATTCTCCTTTTGTACAACGAAGTCATACAATGCCGACCGGGAATTGTGCACCATCTAGTCGAGCAAAAAGAAACTGACGGTCACACTCAATGGAGAGGAGGTTGGTGAACATCAGCACTAAAGATGGATGAGTGAAGCAACTGTAGTGAGATTCAAAAATGTCGCGTAAGTTACAGTCTACAGAATTATGAATGATGGCTGTAATCACATTTCATTTGCCTGAGTTGCGAGTAAACGAGCCATCAACCAGACAGAGATTTGATAACATTCAGATTTATAAGGAATTATGTCTCCCCGTGTGTAAGATACTTTCACGGATGACTGATTTTATGTTAAAGCAATCTTGCGAGACGGCTGCCTCTGAAATACCGAATACAACTTGTGACGGTTAGCCGTGAGTATTTGCGACGCTAGCGGGCAATTCGAGAACGATACTTATCCTCTAGAAGGATGCCGCTTGATACAAGGTATAGTACGTCTTTGTTTAAAGACAAAGCTCAATAACGTATCCGTAGATAGTTTATTCAGACAAAACTTAGATTCTGGCACTATCCAACGGAATTCGTCTGCTCTCTTCCTCTAGCCGACTTCTACATTAGTACACAGCAGTTTCCAAACCGAACCGTTGTTGAAAGAACAATATTAGATTCTAAAGGATTGTAAAAGACGTTTCGGTGAAGCAGTCACAAGTTGAAAAATCACCGATAGCCCACGAAAGTTTACACCGTCTGTCTGCTCGTCTATCGAGGACTCGTTCGTGGTTCTGTCCAGTTGTTTGTTTCCGACACTTTAGTTAATTGTGAGTGCAGCATTTTGTGCTATGTCACGATGACAATTAGGAAACCATCACAGACTACAGTGTTTCACTAATGTTCACTGATGATTGAGAATAATAAGGAGTATTCACGAGAGTAAAGGCTCCCTGATGCATTCAATCAGGTTGATTGAGAGTTGCCTGGGTAGTCACATGTTTAAGACAACTTGTGACCAACAGGCAATTGTGGTTGCTCGTTGTAATAAACAATGTACTCAGACCAATATACATACATTACATGTAAGCACACGTGAACAAAAAACAGTTACCATGGGCACCTTGAAACTATATGTGTAGAGACAGCGGATAAGTGTGGGTTCTGAATGATGAGTACAGAAGGTATGTTGCACGAAACATTCCAGGTACTAAGACATCAGAATCAGTTGGACAGTTTTATCGTCGGGTTAAGCATTTTTGAGACTGGACGTATGGAAACATCAGCGCGTGATAACTACCATTCAATCAGGTGAGTGGTAAAACATTTTATTCTTGAGATTTAGGCAAATTGGTATCGATATTCCCCTTTAGATTTACTTTTAAAGATAGGATAAGAACATTGGATTCCAGTTAAATTTGTAACAGAAATCAAGCCATTTTGTACTGCAAAATAAGAAAGTCATCACCTTCGTGTAACTGTTGAAGTTTCTTGTTGAGAAACTGTTTAGTTAAAAGACACTGATAATGTCTCAGTATGACCGCAAAGAAGAAAGCCCTCCAATTTTGGGGCTAAATACTATTTAGTAACAGAGTGTGATGTGTACGCTCTGCTAACATTTAATTATTGCTGCTGAGTAGGCAGGGATTTGGTTTATTTTCAAGCTGACCATCACTCACATTTGATTGCTGCCTTCGCATTCAGATAGACTTTTCAGCCAGCCTCTTTCGAAAAGAAGCACTAGACTCGAGTTTCGCTCTCATTAGAGCTCATCAGTAGTGAATATCCTTGCCACGACCGGGAGTTGAACTCCGGCCATTCCAATCATGGGCCAACCGTGTTGACTACTGCGCTATTGACATCATATTACGCACAACCGAATGATCAAATCTGAACGCTCAACCACTCACGCTTGTGAGCAATGATCAGTTTGCCCGATCGTCTCGAGAGGAGACAGTAACTGCTCTGTTAACTCCAAAGATATGCACTAGCGACGAGCTTTGAAAGTGAAACTCGAGTCTACTGCTTCTTTTCGAAAGGGGCTAGCTGGAAAGCCTACCTGAATGCGAACGCTGCGATCAAATGTGAGTGATGGTCAACTTGAAAACTAATTATTGCACGGAAGACAGAAAAACGCAGAGTGCAATTATATTGAACTGTCTGGAAACCAGATTAAATGTGGGTGCCTGACCCAAAATTCAAGAGACTGTTGGATTTGCATTGAAACAGTACAGTGTATTTTCTTCTGAAACAATTAGACGAGTAACTGAGCTTTACAAACAGGGAGAGTTTTTATTTATAACAAACACTTTTAAAAAACATTAATAAAATTAGTATACTACAGGTATCCGATCTTTCTGCTTAACAAATGTACGAGATATTAAGAGTATAATTACTAAAGCACAAAACAAAGGAATTTTGAAGGATGCAATGAAAACAGCTCATTTCCGTTGATAAGAAATGACCCCTACACAGATCGCACTGATTTCATGCATCTATTTCGCTGGCCTTAACTCGTACATACTGTGCTAAATAACGTTGGTGCATTCCTAGACATCAAGACGACCGCTAACGCTAACGGTCTTGCTCTGTCGATCTGGTTTGTCTTCTGGCATATAGTTCAAGCTAGGTAACAATTTGAGCCTACTGCAGTGTTACATACAAGCTTGAGTGAGGACTGGTTTCGACTCGCCCTGCACATTTTTAGCCCCCACATCCTTACCACTTACTTTAACTCCAGGTTGAAAAAAGGCACCTCTTCCGGCTATTTTTTTGTTTTACTGTACGGTCAGTTATATTCTGCTTCGCGGTAAAAAAAGCTTGAGCCGAAGGCTTCGGTTGGCTTTCGGTCGACACATGTTTTGTAATATAGTCGTTCCGACCAGATATACGAACGCCCAAGTCGTCCCCCTTGGTGAGGCTGAGTCTTATTCAGGTGGCAGGTTTGGGATAAAATTACACCGCTCGGACACCGGTGGACAACCGTTCATATAGTGCGCTCAGCATGAACTGTTTTTAATTAACCATAGTTCTAGACATCATGTGTGCCAAGATTTAGGTTGGTACCATATTTCTGTAAACCAAGCCTGGTCTCAGATAGACCACACAACTGTTGATATTAACTGGCCTGGCTTTATTATGGGGTGTACTCTTTAGCGATGCCCATATGTGGGTTCAGGTGGTGCACTGGTACGTTGCCGCTTTATTCCTAATTCCTCTCAGCAACGACCCAACTTATCACAACGGTTGACTCTTGGGAATTCGTCCAACCGTCGATAAATTATTTGTTGCGAACTACCCTAGAATACCAACCCGAAGACTCCAACTTCTGTTGATCAAATGCGTCGAAGAACATTTACGAAAGAGGCACAAGTGTATGAAGTATGGTAGTTCGTGGGTTAAACGAAAAAGACCTTAGAAAAAAAATCTTCAGAGTTGTAATATGTTAGAGGCAACATTCTCCTGACAACCTATGTGCAACATGTCACGGAGATGTCCGTAAAAAGTTAAAATGCGGCCTGAAAGAAGAGAGTAGGATTTGACTAATGGACACAGTTAAGGAACTGGAAGCCGCTATTGCGTCGAGGAATGCTCTGACACACTCAAAGCTTTTCTGTGCTACTGATCAATTGTGCACTCCTGTTGCTGAAGCTATGAGCGTGGCAGAAAATACACTCATTCATAATAAATCCGGGTGGTTAGAACGCAGGGTATACCTTTCGGTAATAAATAAAAAGTGTGGACACCAGGAAAATGAGTGACCGGAACCGTCTGTTGGAATTGTGTTTGTTCAGTACGTTGGGCGTGTCACTGAGACGAGTGACGATGAACTGTTGATCAACGGATGCAGACAAGCGTTAGCCATGTAAGCGAGTGGTCGCATTTGATTTTGCGTTTTCACATAATTTGTGAGGGAATTCTTGAAACAAAGATCCTCCGAGATCATGCAATGTTTCACTCATAACATTACTACTGTGTTACGACTGAGGATTTGAGACGTCGTACCCTAGCTTTTACATTTAGAACCATTCACCGCGACAGTTTCAAGATTACTAGCGGCCTGCGTCAAGCTGTTAACTTTCACCAAAGTTTTTTTGCAATGGACGAAATTGTAACAGAATGCCAGCAGCGCTCACAGAATGCTGGTTTGGACCTTCCTCTGGGTGAAAGAATGACTCATCTTGATTGTGCTCATGACAAAATACCGCTTTCTGACATTTTCAAGAAACGGCCGATCCTAGACCTAACTTCAAGCTTTGGTAGGTATTTCTAGGTGCATCTTTAGCCGAAAACTATGAAGTGCTGCTGCGAGATTGTTGTGATTACACAGACTTGACTTTGTACAGTAAAGCAAGGCAGGTCGTCGGGGAACTGCTTCAACGGTGGTGCTGGTGTTTGGAATAAAACTGGGGCGCACACATCCAAAGCCTCAACACTTTTTGCCAATTCACTACATCTTTGGTGGTAGACATATTTTTCTCCCAAGCGTCCGGGTCACCTATATAAGGCGACAGTGAGGACTGCACTAGTTTACAGCTGGAAAATTGGGCTGTCAATAGAAAAACCTTAGCGTCACTGCCTGCGATGGATCGCTCCTACCAACGAATAAGCCAAGAAGAAGTTAAGCAACAAGTAATCGATAGCGATTTCTGAACGGGTTTTCATCTAGTGCAATCGCGAGATGATCGTTTGTCACACTAATCACCTTTCACAGATACTGTGGCTAACCATCATGGGGTTTGAGGATGACAGATGATGCCTTGTCTAGAGTAGTGAAGTTGCTCACCAATTCAGTAGCCGACATGGACCGGGTTCTCCCCAGGGCTTTAGCCTGTGAGACTTACAGAGCTTGCGGTTGGATACTGTGAGTAAGACGGGTGCTAGTCGAGACTAGTGGCATGAAGTCTGATTTTGTACGGCCCAAGTGTTTGTGAACTGAATGGACTTGTAGATGCGGGACAGCGAAAGGTGTAAGATAGCTGCTTGACTTATAACGCCTCACATTTATTTTAGGCTCAGTCGCTTGCATGTTGACATTGGATGTTTCAATATAAACAGGGTTATTCTCAGTCGTTAGGCTCCTTCGTCTCTCGTTCAGTCCTTTTCTATCGTCTATGAATTTTGTCATTTAACACGGTTGCATGACTCAAGCATCAGCAAGTACCACTGGTATGCGGCTGTCGATGACGGCTACAGGAAGGAAGATGAGATTTCTGAATTTTCTGAACTCTTTAAGCAAGAGTGACAAACAGTTAACCTCAGTGTTTTGGTCATTATATACACACGGAGCAAAATGTGCTAGATGTGGGCTTCACATTCACCCACTGACAACCGAAAAGTATGTACGGCTTCTGTGGCGAAACAGTGCACCCCAGCTTAATTTATTTTGGTTCTTTCTACCATACTTCCTTAGAAGGCCGCTCGCTTTTGGAACACAAGAAGCACATACTACTTGATAACATTTTATGTGTTTCAGATTAGTGGCTGGGTAGTTGACGAACGTTAAGCGACTGGTACTGAAGAAGATTTTTACCTAGAACGTGTTTCGATTTATTCATACATATTACCAAACACATGGTGCTGATTAGGTTATCCGAGAAAGCCCAAACAAGAGGTTTTGTAAATCATTCCTTAATGTTGATCAGTGCAAACGGTACATCTGATGATGAAACTACTAGTCTTTTAGATACTCTGCAATATACTGCTGTGGAGTTGATGAGTTGTTAGGTATAAGTTGTACGTAGCACAGTTGTTAACAGATCATACCTCCGTGTGAGCTTTCCAGTCATCTCTGCCCAAAAAGTACTATGCTCAATTTCCTTTCTTGTTTGAGCTAGAGTTTAGTGCACATCCCCATGAAAGTCGACAGTCAAGGTGTGCTTTTGTCAGTGGTGATGTAACTAGGTCGACCACTGGGTATCGAATTCCATTAGGCGGGACCGAATTATTATGCACGAACGCTGAAGCACATTTGCATGTAGGTAATGCTTAGATTACCTGATCTTCCTCATTAGTATCCGTAATCAAAACAGTGGTTAGCAGATCCGATGGTTTCAATGCTTTCCACCTTATAAGAAACCTCAATAAATAGGTTGATGTTCGAAGCAAGAAAGGGAAGTTATTGTTTCCTTTCAGAGTTATGAAAAAATGGCTGAGTATTACTCACAAGCTATTGTGACCTAGCAATTTGTTCATGCTTTATATGTGGTCAGTGATGTGATGTTAAACAAGATTGCATTATAATAGGACGGCTGAAAATGATATTCCAGCTGTGGCGAGCAGAAGCTTCGTTGACGTTCACCACAAGCAACATACCTTGAACCCAGTGCTGATTTCAGAAATGGGCCGGATGAATTCGTCGTGGAAGCTTAAGTTTTGCAATCAAATATGCATGAAACCGAATTGAAATTTTGTGGTTTTGCCACTGATTTTATCCAGCTTAGGTAGAACGCTCGGATTCAAATTTCAACAAATTAGGTAAGCTTATATTTATGCTGTTTCACGTCGTAAGCATGAAGTAAATTTTATAGTTTTCTTTGAACTCAACATGGCTGTTAACGAATATATACTTTATGATTTCGAGAAGTGGCTATAAATCGACGAAAATCATTGCCGTTGAAGATATCGCGCTGGAGAACGCACCGTTTGAAGCTTGTCAAAACCGTACGGCTAGCAAACGTTTAAAATCCTGTTGGTTAAATAAGAAATACTAAGAATATGAGGGTTAAAGTTGAATTTGAATTGATCACTTTATCGGAACAAAGCAGAATCTCTTGAAATCAACGAAACATTTTGACCAAGTCAACATATCTTTTTATCAAAACTTAATTCTGTACAAGTGTAACACTTATAGCCAAATGAAAATGAGGCTTGTGGACAATGTTTGAGTCGACTGGTGTTGACATCGGCTTCTTAACAACCAATCGGATGTGAACGGTCGACGTTCTCATCAAAATGTCAGAACACAACACAATGCTTCACGACAATAGAAAATTTCTTCAGACACAATTCCACTCGTTAGTTTCAAAATGCTTGGATTAGTGACAGCAAGATTTCGTTTGCCTGGAAGTCAATCAGTTCAGGACACTCCAAAGGTTTTGGTGTTTTATTCTAGTTCAGGCTTAGAATAATCCTTCTATTGATTTTTTCATTAAAGAACAAACCAAGCGGTGAGTAAATCTTTTTCAGTTATTTCAACCAGCGTAAGAATTTACCAGAAGAATGTAAAGTGAATTATACATTTACGCAAATGGACAGCAAGAACACAATAAGTTGTTGGCAAATTTATGTGTGGACTGTAACACACGTATTTGATTAAAACCTGCGTGTTCAGATACATTTCGAGCCAGTTTCTTTTACAAATTTTGAGTTGGCTTTCTCCTCGTTGCTGATTATTGGCAACACATTTCCCTGTCATATGTAGTTTACGATTTCAGGAGGCGACCGTCGTATTTACTACGCTGGTGACCTCAAATTGGAAGCATTCAATATACAGCACCAAAAACATGAACGCCTTAATCCAAAAATCACCTGAAATGAGACAGGCTGTGGTTTCTATATTGGGATAAACAGTTCTATTAACAAAGGTCTTTACTTAAAGCATTCTGACAAATCTTCCACTATACACATATGATGGAAACGTTGCTTAGAGCAGTTACAGCGTTTCGTTATTTAGAATTCACAAGACGTCCTAGTAGTAAGCCCGTTGATTCGAGTGAGTTGGACACCTACATACATCTCATCAACAAGATGTAGTGACTTGAGAGATGTCTGCAATTGAGTGTGAAGAAATTTATTGGCGTCTGCTGTGAGGTCGACAGTGTTGCCTTATATGTACGTGGTCGGGGTCCAAATCCTAAGTAAGATGGGTTGCAACAAGTGAAAACTCTTTCACTAAGTCATTCTGAATGAAGATGAATGTAACAACTGCAATTATGAAAGTTGCAATCACTTTTATGCACCGATCACTCTACATCAACCAACTACCCCATCGAGGAAAATGTAACTTATCTTCCGTTAGGACTTTTGATTGGATTTTAGGATTTCATTGCTTCCTTCTTTTACACAACAGGGTAATAACAACAGGAAAATACATGAAAATGATGGCTACCGGGAGTTCGTTATTGCACTGTTCACACTTCTCCGGTCTATTCAGATTTAGTTGGTCACTGGTGTATATTGCGGCCGTGACTAACTTCAGATCACGGTGGTTGAATACCTACACGAACGTTATTTGAACTCAAAGGTTAGGTTTACTTGTCTAACGAGAGTAAACGTTTTCATTCTTATCATGTTTCGCCAATTTCTAAACGGTCGTGTCACGTTCCGCAAAGAAGGCTGCGTATTGGACTTGTTCATCTCAGTTAAAGTCGTGTTTGAAACTTCTTTATTTACTGTAGCCCTGCAAAAGGTCTATCTCAGCTAATTGGTTGGTATTCACATCCTTTCTTCTGGTGTTCCGTACAATCTCGCCATCGAATGGAAACGGTGAAATCACTAAGATTATCATATTGAACACTCCAGGCACACATCCATTAACTTTTCCTCGGATTATATCAGTCTCTCTGTTTGCTGGCTAGAGTTCACAAAATGGATGAATTCATTACCCACTGACAGCGGTGAAAGTAATTCTGTTACACTATGAGTTATTTACCAAAAAACATTAACAGTTTTAAAATCCTCGCTGATGGGTCAATGTGAACAACATAGTGTCTGCTAACTGTGAACTCTTTGAAGGTTACACTTCGTTGATTACCTTCGGTTCACAAATGATAAACGGTAATCAAAATTTGGGACAAACTTGTGAAAAATGTAATATGAAAAATCACCAAGAGTAGCTCTGCTGAAAAACCACGTTTATGAGAATTAGTGAAATCTGGACTGTTCAAAGATCGGAAGTATTTCAGAAGTATTGAGGTCTTAGGAGAATCTGCTCCTATGAACGTCGGTTGGAGGAAGGTTCATTTCTTCTACCTGAGTATTGTGAAAGCGTACGTTTGATATTCCAAAACTACGTATAAACACAAAAATATTTGTTCCTACGTTCGACCAAAATTGTACAAGTAAAAGCCAAGTTAGCCACCTCGAAGGAATAGATATCAGTTGAAAAATTAACCGTCGTAGACTAAAAGAAATTTGAAACTAACCATAAGTAATGGTAGCTTTTCGCTCACACGAATGTACTGTTTCAGGTGAAATCTAAATGTCTTTTGGTATGCTGGTCATCGGTAGTTCACAGAGCTTTGCTGAATTTCCAAACGCCCATCTTTTTCAGAGTAGCTTGATGCATGATTGTAAGGGTTCTCCTTGTTACGGCTGTTTAGTCCAAGAAAGGAACTTTACAAGTGAATATCCATCTAATTGCCAATGAGTAGCTTAATTGTAACTATATTACAAGTAGTTCAATCAAACATGTAGTTGCCGGAAAAGTACTATGAATTGTTAAAGTATCTGCACTCAGTTCATCAGCAAGACAGAGTAACACCATGAGACAGTTATATTTTGTTTGTCTTGACCTGGACACCAAATTTGTTGTTCGCTTTCTTCTTCAGTGTTAGGAATCAGTCACGGCACAAGGCTGGTAATTGATGGTGATATAACTGCTCTTTCTTAGTAGAAGAGGACGAAATGAACGACCCAACTTCTAGTGAACTGAAACCGAGCGCTAAAGTATTTCGTATTATTTTATGGAGCTGAGTGTTTTATCAGTAGGTCGCCATTTGTTTGTGGTCAACCAATAAAGGAAAACAACTTATCTATCCGCCCGTTGTTCTGATGTGATAATATCCATGTTGTCTCCAGATTAAACTCATGTTATCGAGCTCCCACAACTGACAAGTCTTGAACTTACTTCTGCCTAACAAATTGGCTTTGTATAGAGGTTAAATTGAAGGAAAATGCATTAGCCGAACGTACAGTGATGATCTTTTGCCTTTGGTCTTCTCATTTGATCGAACCACAGACCAAAGGTTCAAAATTAACAACCGAATTTAGGGTGGACCAGTTTAAGTTGTCTAGTTTTGAGGAATCCCTGATTTCACGCTTTTATTTCAGATCTGTGCTCTGTCACAATAAACTTTACCGACAAGAAATAACTTTTTTCGCTTCATATAATTGATTTTACATCGAAAACCAAAAAGTCTGAAAATCTCAATTTTAAAAATTCTTTCATCAATAGGACTTCAGTGTGTTGGTAGGTGAGGTATAGAGTCTCAAGGCCTGCAGTCATTTGCATGAGGAGTTGAGAAAAAGGCAAAGATGTTCAGTACTAAATTTGTGGATATATAACAACTTTATATGGATGTTCACGTGAAAGGTTTTATCGAGGAAAATCATTTACTGGACGTCATTGGTTTTATTTTATGACGATTAATACACTCAAACACGATCTGGAAGAAACATGGTATTTTTTGGACACCTGCATTTATACGGATTCGAGATTATTTTTACCAGTTTAGCAAGTTCTATAAAGGTTTTCAAACCAAGCCACTTCTTGGGTTTTCATAGAAAATTCACATTGCAACTTGTAAACCGTTGACTGGAAAAGGTTACTGGCAAGAAAACAGGGCGACACATCGAAGATAGTGTCAAGAAAAGAACGAAATTTTCAACTGAACAAAACATAAGTTGAGACTTGACGAAACGACCAGTTATGTTAGGTTACAAAAACCAGTAGGTGGATTTGGGTATTTCGAAAGTTTAAGGAAAATTCGAAAAGTATTTTCGGAATTTACTTCGAATATGTGAAACAGCTTATAATTCGTATAATTCTAATCAAACTGCTTCACGCTTCAGAGAGTGGGTCACTTTACAGCTTGCTCCGTTTAACAAATTAGTGATTTTCAGAGTACATAATCGAGTGGTTCCTTACAAGATAGTATGTTTTCAGTTCTATTAGACATCTGATAAGAACGACACTTCCTGTTGAAATTCCCCATTAATAAGTTTGTTATGCTGACAGTCAGAGGCCAGTTACACCAGGTTGAATTTGGATGGAAACGTTTACTTTGTCACCTCATTGACAGCTTCAACCCAGTCAGTATGTGGACGTCAAAGTGGCTAATTGTTTTTCTCACGAACCATTCATCATAAGGACTGGCGACAGAGCCAACGTTCTCCCTGGTATTCTTCCGGTTTGAGGGTTGGCTGTGTAAATGACAGTACCAAGTACTGCCACTTTTAGACTCGAGTGTACGGATTTTGGTTTAATACAGTATATCGGGTGTGCTATTCCTGCTGTCAGTAAACGAAACCGTTTTACATTTGTGTTTATAATTTGGAAACCTCGATTTTCTCGCCTTCAGTAAATACTTGGTTTGACAGCTGATGAGCTTGAACGAACTTTCTCCACGCAACATTGTTGTCAGACACAAAGATAAGAAACACATAAAGAGGAAAAATTTCTGCTACTTGTAATTTAACAACGAAAGACAGTCAAATGCATTTGGACTTTTATAAGTTTACATCAGTCCGAGCCATTCAATCTAGGCGAAGTGCTGTAATCACCAGAAATTTATATGAACTTAGTGAACAACTGTAGTGAATCTACGTGGTTGTTCTGAGTTGTTGGATGTCCTGTCAAGGAAGGCAAAAGATGCCCACTGGACATTGTAATCACTAGGTAATTTATGGTCTAGTCAACTCTTTAGGGTGGCGTACTATCTGAAATTCGGTAAGTGTTGTGGTGTATGGTGAACGGAAACAAGCGAGGTTTTGGGTTAGCTGACAGCCCCAATAAGTACTACTGGTAGCAAAACATCGTACCGTAACTAGCATATCCCTTATATCTGGCTTAAGTGAAGTGAACCCGAATTAAAACTGGAAACTTCAGATCGTATTTTTTAAACCGTGATAAATGAATACGCAGTCTGCTACTAAACAAAGTCTACGGGAAGCAAATGCGAACAATCCTTTTCTTAGATTGCAACACTATGGAAAGTCACAGTATTGCAAGTTAACACTTGAAAATAACTATGCGAAATATGTTGCCCGAACGGATCCCGTCATCACTTTGCCCGGGTGAAAGAGGCTTGCCGTAACTAACCGATTATTCCTGGCAGGTTGACAAAATTGAATCAGGCTTTCAAGTTAGAATGTGCTGCCCCATCCTCAGGCTCCGTCAGTGATCAGGAAGGTCAAACATTGATAACGGCAGAAATATAAATGTTTGGACGACTTGAAATATCGGTATTGAATGTAAACATATTCGAAACATAGCATGTACAGCAGAAACCAGTTGTCAGGTGTACATTACGGAATTGTGCACATATAGAAGAACGGTGTTTTCATGGGCAGTGTAATAGGTCCTACAACAAAAGAATCTTTTCGGAATCACTATGGGGCAAGTCCCATTTAAGATGACCAGGACTTTATTGCAAAAGAATGCAATTACTCTGCATTTCGTTGATAGCGATCACATCAAATCGTTCTTCAAATATCTCAACGAACTCCAATTCCATCCCACTTTTATCTCAGTCACTTATAAGTAACAACTGTTTCACCTTCATGGAATTATGGATGGTAAGTTCACTTCATCATACTAGAATGTGTGGTGTCTGAAGCCCTCGGATTTTTCGTTTTTACTCCAGTCACACAAAAACCTAGTTTGGTCAAAAAACCCTATTTGTAGAATCAGGTGTATGTGTATCTTGGGTGGAATACAGGGAGAACGGTAGATTTTAGGAAGCGGCTACCTGCAGCAGTCTTTAGGGCTCATGTTAAGTTGGATGTGATCAATGAACACATGCGAATGGTTCAATGGGTGGTAGAATTCGTGGTTGTGCGCTTCAGAGGGGTTACCTTTGTGAATGGTATGGTGTGTCGATTGCAGCCACTTATAGCGCAAGTGTATGCGCCAAGTTCAACCTACAGAAGGACTATAGGAGTGGAATCAAAAACGCAGTTTTTAATTCCTCTGTTTCCCATTTTGTCTATCAGTGTAGCTAACTCTGTGTTGTTGTTTAGGTTGGCAGAACAGAACGACAGATATCACGACGAGTAGCCAAAAACACCCCAAAATTTTGGACACATTTTTGAGGTCACTGACTTCAAATTGTTGAACCGCCTGCCTGGAATCCCACTTCACCGTCTGCTAATTATCTATTTACAACAGATCCTAAAGTTGACCCATTTGGCCAATTCAGCGTACTTTTGTGCAAATGAACCACGTCGCTACCAGTCTTTTGTGCAACAGTGTTCACCCAAACCTATCACTCGCCCTTGGGTGCGCAAAAGTGATCGGGACAACTTATCTTGTTACCGTGATATCGATTAATCAATGTGATATGACTGCATGTTCTAACACCTATTTTTTTAAGGAAACAATATGAATGTCTTATGTTTGCGAATGATGTTTCGAATAATGATTTTCAGTCAGGTAATATTTGTAATATTTCGAAAGAAATGCCGTTTTGAGTCGCCAGAGATTCACATAAATCAAAACAAATTGATAGATGCGTTTTACCCTAGTTAAACATTTGTACAAATCTTTAGAAGATATCGTATTCCATGCGAATTGCATGGCAGAGCTGGTATTTCAGCTCTATAGAGCGAGAGCTGAAACTTCACATATGACGAAACAGATCCCCGTAATGAGGAAGTTAAATGTGACCGAATCGCAAACCGGTATATAACAATTGACATATACAAAATTATATCAGGAATCGCCAATTCTATTCCGAAGAGTCATCGGTAGGTTGATCATGCACGCGCAATCATAATCGTTTATGTACCAGCTGTAGTTCAATGTTTCTCGATTTTTAAAGTCTCTGTTGTCTTACTGAATGAAGAAGACTATCTAGCGAATAGTCAATTTTCCGTTATTCAACAGCACGTTAGTGACAAAACATTTTATGTGTTCGTGGTCGTCCTGTGAGCAAAACTGAAAGCAATCTGTTATGCAATTTCACCAAATGATTCCGTACTGAATGGTAATACGTTGGCCAATTTGACTCCATGAGTCGTCGACTGAGTAGCGGGTGGCCAAGATAACTGTAATATGTGAGTAAGTTCTTCACGGGACGCAGGTGGGGAAATGTGAATCTGACTGTTTATCTGAACTGTTCCATTGCAGTGTTATGGCGAGATAATTTTGCATACAATTCTTTTTGACATATTTAACTTTACGTTGTTAGGGACTAATTCAAAAATACCATAGATATACCTCTGGTTTCGGTACAAAACTTGACACATGTCTCTACATTTGTTATATGTTTCGTAGTACTCGGCTGCTAGGGTGCAATGAAACGCGTTTGGCTATAAAAAGTGAACATTAGCTTCCGTACCGCGGAGGTACAGTTTACTATGTTGAGTTTATCACTGAATCTTAGCAACATAGAAGGCGACAGGCTAACCTCCCATGACAGGTGTGCGACAAGTTAGTGAAACTTGCAATGAACTGCTTTCCATAGTTTCACTACGCCTGTTTTACCGTCAACTGTCGTGGCATTGATTAAAACTAGATATGCGTCTCTTCCTAATGTTCGTAACGGCAGTTCTTCGTGCCAGTCCATCGGATAGACACGCTAATGTGTAATGTTCAGTTGGTTTGCTCGAATGAGAACAAAGTTGAGTAGGTCACAAGCGAAATGCTTCCTCAGTTTCCTGCGGTCAGCGGTCACATTCAGCGGTCAGGCTGTTTTGATGAAAGTTTCCGGGAACTACAAAAACGAAAATTCCCACGATGTTACACACAAAGGTTGTGGAATGGATGTTTATTATGACAGATTTGACTGAGAATGACTTGATTCATTTGGAAGGCGTTTCACAACCGCAATTGAGTAAATTCAGTACCAGTAGTTTCAGGTGACTTTCCAGTGTTTGCTACTTGGAAAATACGGATGCTATGCTCGTGATGACAAGACTTCCAAGTTTGACGAAGCTTTGGTGAACCATGAACATTCGTGTTGTGCGCGTTACGCAACCGTTATACCTCAGATTCAAACCACGCCTTAATGTAAACGTGTACCACGGTGCGAAAATGCCATTTCCTACGGGTGATGTGAGAAGTTATCATGAATAGTGAAACCTCTAAATGCGATGGTCCTGAGTCACGTAAGCAGTATTTATCACACTGATTGTGGAAACAATAAGGGGTATATCAAAACAATCTCTTGAAAAACATAAAGTGTCTCCTTGATTACCCACAGTGTATCATTGTCGGACCTGTTGCAATGATCAGTGATACCATGGGATAATCAACCAGTTGCAACGTTTGCATGACAAGCAAAAGACAGTACAGCAATCTCGTATTTAGCTAGCTCAAATCCGTTAAACTGGCACACATGCCTGTTTACATAGGCTTGCCACAGGCTGTTACAGCGTTACATGATAGTCGCTTTATGTAAAGGCACGTTGCACCTGAATAACTGGTTCATTGGCTGATAGTACATAAGTTTAGATGTGTGAGAAACCCGCTGACTGGAATTGCACGGCGTTCTACCAACGAAGAATGTTTACGGATATATCGCCTACATACAGTCGATGTGAAGGTAATCGCGGTTATTGAAAATGGATGAGACGTTGTGAACTTGACCATGTCATTACTTCGTACGTTCGTATCATATTTTGTTTGGGATTACGCACTACCCAGTACCACGTACGAATATCGATCAACTGTTTGAGCGTAACCTCTGATTTTGGTTGTGCTGAGATGCTGTCCTGTCAAAGTGAACGAGTGGGATGTACAATTGATCATTTTCCTCAAAAAACTACTAACTTACCAACGACACGTGTGCGGTAATGCGATTTCACCTTATCTGAAGACAATGATATAGTGAGCAACCGGAAACGTGTACACCAGAAATCCAGTCCGTGCCAGAGAACATAATCCCCTTAAGTGTGATCTCCAAACTTGACTGGCCAGAGTTAGTGTTTGTTTTCAGATACAAATTAAAATATATGTCAAAGCATACTGCCTCAGCCACCCTCACTTACTTCCGCAGTCTATGTCTTGAAGTATCAATTTACTGGATTTCTGTACCATCCTGTACAGTTATTTGTGTTCGACTATCTTCTCTGTTTCTGCCACTCTCTTTCTATTCTGAGTAGTGGCTGGATCATCACTGGTGAATTCCAGTGTGACCAGATGTCTAGTCCAATGCCCAGTTTTGAGAACGAAGGTTCGCTGATGAAAATCCAATTCCAAATGTGAGATCTGTTCAATTTGTACTTGTTTGAAACTTAATCGAATTCACGACGTGGCCATGAACAGCAAACGGCAACGACCATACCCGTATTTAACTGAAAAAATACGTCCTTGATCTCCGTATCTGTTTCGGAAATGAAACCTCAATTAGACAGCTTTTATTTGACGTTAGCAAAGTATATTATGCTTATTGCACTGCGTCGACTACAAGTTGCAAGCTTTTCTTCACATCTGCAATTCATATCTACCTCTGCGGACGCCTGACGTTGCATAACCTGTTAGGTTGAGTAAACCACCAGGCACTAATTGGAACTTCCCATGGGGGATAACTAAGCTTGGTTCACTAGTGAAATAATTCACTTTTAACGTAATCCATGTATACCAAATGGATTACAGGCATACTCTCACTGTGGTTATTGAGTTTTGTTCAGGCTGCTGAGCAGAAGTCATTCAGTAGAACACAATGAACGGCAAACTAATGGTCACAGCAGAGGCCAGTGTAATTTCCCACTACTAACTACGTTCGAAAGAAGTAGTATTTGTTTCCAGCCTGGAAATTATTTTGTTCGCCAAAGGTTAACCAGTGCGGTCAATACAACTTTTTTAAAAGAACGTTGAATTCCTTCGAGAAGACTCATTTTGCTTCTTCAACCCCTCTAGTTTTGTTTTCATATTTGACGACTACTTAGCAACTACGTTACCTGAACTGGATGCAGTTATCTTAGCGGTCTAGTACTCAACGATGAGTTTGTTTGATGTGAGTTCGTTTTTTCCATTGTTGCTTTTATGGACAGTTGAAAATGATTAATCGTGTTTCTTAAGAGTAATTCACTTCAAATTGTCTGACACGCCACCATCTGACAGCCAAAAAACTGGCAGTCCACTTCAACCTCATCAATTTTCAGGTCTAGCGTCTACAAAGCTAACAGTAACTTATACTGGTAGCTGAACCAAAGAGAGATTTAAGGAAAGTATACTTGAATAATTTTTCTTGGGTTAATGCGGACAGACTATTAATCGACAATCGTCGCATTTCGCTTATGTAGAGGGATAACATAAATAAATCAGATGAGTTCACCACCAAATGGACAACTTATTTTGATGGATGATGGACACCGGTAATTGTGGGTGAGTAAGCAGGATTATTCACATTGTTCACGAAACATCCTTGTATACGATTATCTTGTCAAATTGACTTATGGATCAGTGATAAGGTTTGAACACGTACTAGATGTCGAACAGTCTTTTAAGAATTATTTGCCCTAACTCCAGTACAAATTTCAGTCATGAAACACATAGTGGACAATTCTTTCTATCTGAATTGACATTTCAATCAGACACCTTCTTGAGGAACCCTTGATTTAAATTCACTGTAGTCAGAGCTCTGCAGTAACTCACGTCCTTACAGATCCTTCGAAAAATGGATTGTTTAAGTGGCCAGTCTGATTGCGAACACTGTAACCAGATGAATTTAGCGTTAAACGGATGTCAGTCAACCCTGTTCCATGGACCACATATTAATAAAAATCATTTCCATCATGTGGAACTATTCAACAACTGGTGACGCCGTCGCAGAAGCTGGAGGCTCACATTCAGCTCAGTAGCAAAATGTCGTTTGCGACTTTAGCCTCTTTTATTTAAGCTTCTAATTCGTTGTGAAGTTTGCTCGACTGGAAATATTTTGAAAAATTACTGGACAATGGAGGGTAGAATATACTGCTTGGAAGTGTGGAAAGCGACATTTAAAGGGCATGGTCCCATGCGCCCATGCAGTAGCTAACCAGACGAAGTTATCAAAATGATGTGGAGTACTCCTTTTAATTCAGATAGATTATAGCGTGTACTGTCTATGATGAGGACCTATCGTGGAATACTTCTGTTCCTCTGTTGTGGTGCTTGGTAAGTTGCTAGTCTTACTCTTCAAGGTCCGATGGAAGCTTGTGTTCTGGTTAAAACTACAACTGTATAACCAACACTAACCATGCAATAATAGGAGCTTCCAAGTATAGGTTACTAAATGTTCTTTGTTCGCCGTTGTACTCTAGGTTACTGGGGAATCCACTAGGAAGGAAACGCAGAAGAATGACACAGTTCAATCACGATCCCCATGACTAACTTCAGGGCATTAAAGTTAATTTTATTCCGAGACAGGCAGCACGTCACAATGCACAGTGCAATACTGCTTGCACCCATTTCATTCTATAGTATCATACCGACATGTTTAGTTTCTTCTAACCAGTTCATCAGTACAGAATGAGCAAATTCCATTCAGTGATAACGGTCGCAAAAGTAAATTTGGTAGATCACATTTGTCAGGAAAATGAAACTAGATACAGAGTAGACAGATATACAGTCACACCTAACACTATGTGATCAGGATCAGAAAGGTCGTGATTAGCTTCGGTCCCGTTTACAAAACTTACGCCTTCATATTAAAAGTTTACCTTCCACTATGATGTAGAGCCACATCGACTTTTGCATTAGATTTAATCATTTTTGCCAGAGATAAGGTTGTTTTACATTGGTAGTTCATGAGTGGTTTGTGCCCCAAATGCAAATACTACTTGATACTTACGGTTTCTCACATTTTCTATTTAGGATCTTTCGACCTTCCACCGTGATGAGAAAAGACAAGTTGTAATTCCACTTGAGAGTCACGATACGTCTTAATAATTCCGTCTCTTCAGATTTTGTAGTCTCGTGTGACTTACATGTTTGACATTCGAGTCGGTAGAACGTGTGCTTACTCTGAATATTTTTGCCCATTCGGTACACGTTTAGCAACAACAGTCCGTCGTTTAGTCGTATAAAATCATAACGCAAGTGACAAAAGCTCACGACACTCTGTGAAGTATTCGACGACATACCAGCAATGCGGCGTTTTAAATAGAGTGAGAACAGATAAATAATCGAAAGTTTGACACTTACAATGTCGGGATATATCGTGAAAATGTTTTGATCCTCATGCGCATTAACTGTCGAAAGAAGGAAGGTGTATGTCCTTCATTGTCTCACAGTGGAGATTTTCTGTGTTGAAAGGTGTTCCAATTTCACCTTACGGTGAGTAGGTTCGGATGGGCTCCTGCTTGCCTCTGACTTTCCACCGAGTAAATTTTTACATCAATCTCTTCTCTGAGACAATTTTGACAATTGCCTCTCCTCAAAATCTCTGTAACATTGGAGCATAGTGCCCTGAGTATTTTTGGGTGGCTTGAATAAACCATTTCATGAAACAGTCCGTTGTCAACTTTCGTCCGATATATGACAGATACAACAGTTTATTTTTGTTTATAAACTCATCTGATCCGGTATTAATGCTGGAGTCTACATTAAAATTTTTAGTTTGTTTCGTGATCGGCCTAGTGGACGTGAAATAATTAAATAGACGCTAATTTTTTAGTTATACGGTTTTCAACAATACGAGATTGGGACGATTATCACAAATTGCTGCTTAGCATATATAAAAAAGCCGGTTGTATTTAGTTTAGAATAGGCCCAGTGTGAGTAGACGAACCGGAGCTTTTTTGGATGAGTGGATTATTAAACGAACACTTCCAAGCAATTGAGATCTGTTTGCAATGTTTTGAAGTGTCCCGCCAATAGCGGTAATTCATTATCAGATTTACATGAAAGTGAAAGCCTCCAGAAGTAGCTTCAGCGAAGAGCGCTACAGTCAAGTTCATAGGTTAGTTTCCACGGTCGCACTGAAGTTCATTCTGAGAATTGTAATTTTTGTACTAGTCCACGTATACACTACACGGAATAAAGTGCTGGTGTAAAGAAATCACACTTATTATTTGTACCTGTTGATTTTTGCTGTTTTTTCGATTCTGACGTCAACGCACTGTCAGTTCAAACAAACTGGTTTGTTAGCGCAACGATATTTCAACGTGTCGTTCAACGTTATCAGCCAAAACACTGGGTCAAGAATCTGGCAAATTTATACTGCAAGACCATGCATTGGCTTGAAAGCCACTTTTCGGTGCAACCCGAAAAGCTGTATTCTGCACATCTACTAATTAACGTTTATGTGTTTTGAAGGGTGGAGCTGGGTTTGGATGTGAAAAAAAGCAAGAGACCCAGTGAAATTTTGTAACAACCAGGGAAGTCTATTTGTCATTGCAGAACAAGGGAACATGCCCAATTTTTGCTGCTGTAAACTTCTGAGCCCTTTGTTTATTCAGGATACGAGACTGTTGTCTTAACTTCACCAGTATACAATTTTTCATAATCCGAACTAAATGATCCTCTGATAGTTCCTGTCAAGGGGTTCAGTAACCAAGTATGGGCCAAATTATGCGCATAAGAATGCACATCTTGATCACGCAGCATACGTCTTGATCCGAGGATTACTAGTCACCGATCTAAGCATTCATTCTGATGCGGCATTGGATAGAAGACAAAATGTCGATCAACGAACCACTACAGTAAGCTCAACGTATGTTATCCGGTTAACTTCACAGCGCTTCCCTCAAGGGAGTTGTGCACTGGCTATGAAAACATGCTCCATCAGAGCAAGGTGGTTACAATCGTATACTGCTTGCTGCTACTTGTCGTCAGCCCACTGTTTTTAAACCTCCCACTCAGTGTTCTACCGTTATTCTTAAACTTTGTATACACAGCTTTGAGTACAACTGAAAGGTCATGGTGACAGCTGACGCTGTTCAGTTTCAACTTACCAACATGAGTGCAATGAACATCACACACATATATATATGTGTATATGACCAATAAACTAAGGCGACATTCTCATTTTCTTCCACTGTAAATATAACATACATTTTGCTAAAAACCGATCGAGCATTTTTCCATCACGCCACTTATGGGTACGTTCTTTTTGACACCAGGAATATTCTCTGGACGGTTTATCTGAACTGATGAAGCTGCTTTGTTGATAACAAAAGGTAGTCAGAGATGTCTGATGTTAGTTTTAAGAGAAAGATTTCCCAGCATCGAGTTTTTTAGTGGTTTCAAATATATTTTAATGTATCGGTAATCTTCGCCTGCTTAGATTTGAAGATTCAAGGATAGTATATATAGACACGAATAAACTGTCTTCCTCAAGTTAAAATCTTGTATGTGCACTTTTCACAACAATATTCAGATAAGCTTTCATTCAGAGTGTTCATACATAAGAACTCGCAGCCACTTGAGAAGATATGCAGATTATGGGTTTTACGTGATGCAGCCTATCAATGATAACTGATAGAAGCATCCAAAAATACATGCATCCTTTGTAGACCGTCGTACAACACGTATAGGTGAGTTAACATCAACTGGCTGAGGAAACCGTCTTCCGTATCTTACTTACGATGACATGTTTCCCTTTTCTCAGTGTGATGCGCATGAGAATATGTACGCTTAACCTATGTATTTAAATACGGCGGTAAATAAGCTGCTGTGTGTTACAGCAACAACGAGAAATTACATATCATTGTTCGACTGAAACCGAATTACAATTTTTCTTCTCATGTGAATTAATGTGGCCCTTTTATAACAAAGTATTGAAGTTTGTCCAAGTCTTATTATATCAGAAGTGTCGCAAATTGAATCCATGTGGCTTACGAAATATTCACTGGAGACCACGCTATTGAACAGTACTAGTGAAGTGTGCATCTACTCTAGGCCCGAAGGAGATCGGTTTTGGTTGAGGAGTGGTGAGATTTAGTCAGTTACGCTGTTGTTAAGAAGCTAAATTCGATCCTAAAAGATGTTCCGCCCTTCAAACAGAAAGACTGTATTTGTCTCTATTGGGATGCTACGGTAACAGTGTGGCCTTCGTATGTATTGTTACACTTATAGTAAGCTGAGGCATGCGGTACGGAATGGTTTGTTTTAGTAACTTCTAAGGAAAGTGAATAGATTCATTTTTATTCTTGAGTAATATTATTAACAATAGCGTTCACGTTAGCTAAAGTTTCGTTTGCAACATTGCTTGCAATGCATTTTGCAAGAAAGCCATGCCCCACTTTTAAGGACATTGAATGGGAAATCGGGTTTACAATATATCATGGATAAAGATTGGTTCATTTTCACGTGTCAGTGTCGCCTTAAAGTGTGGATTTATTTGGAGTTTCTGTCTGATTGGTTTTGTGCACAAATTTTGGCACACGATTAAGAGCAGTTAGTCTGAACTCTCTGTATGATAAATTAGTCAGACAGAAAGCGGATGAGGAAATTGGCCTCCCTAGCTTCAAAATTGTCCCAAAGGTACTATAATCTCACAATTTTCACGTTGATATAGCACCTGTGGTCCCAGTCTGCATTTGTTTCATATATTATCTTTGGAAAGTATCGGTAATGTCTGATCTAAGTGATTAACGAAGCGTACAGAGACCAATGAACTGACGACCAACTCGTGCGTTAACAAATTTGGCCAAATCTGAATGTTGACCATATCGTTTTAAACAGATCTAAAATTTGTTTTCCATTTGTTGTGAAAAACAATAGATCACACTGGTAAAAAACACCGAAAATCTATCTGTAAACACTGTTATAGCTGTGGAGGATATTTGTTGTTCTGGTGACTGCAACCAGTGGGCGACAAATATAATCACGGATATAAGAATGCCCCTTATGACAGAATCAACTTGAAGACCAACGCACACCATCTGTTTAGGTTCTGTAAGGAATCATCACCGCAAACCTTTGGCAAACGACATCTAAGATTACTCCTAATATGATAATTTGGTCTTACCTGTGAAAGCCTCGTCAGGGTTTTAGTTCCCGCAGTGGCAAGCGGATGCATCCCAGGTCATACGTGACAAGACGAAATTCCAGGTCACCACTTCATTTTAAAATAGCCTGACTGAAAAGTCAGTCTGAATGTAAAATCTGTTATTAGGTGTAAGTGATGTGCAACCTGAAACGCCCTTTTGTTAAATACACAATTGCCTTTGGTATAGAACGATGTGTTTTGACTTGCGTTTGTCAGCACAAATGTGTACCGTTGACATACTGTTTCCAAATATGTTTTTTCCGCATCAAAGACATCTTCAGCATCCTTAGTGTAATCTTCTCTTTACAACCCCCATTGGAAAAGGTTTTCATTATTTTCAATAGAATAAGTGAGCAGTGCCATAGGCGAGCGAGTGAGAACTACATTAAATTGTTATATAGATGGCCTTTCTTCGCCACAGGATAGCCAAAGAAGAATTTCACCTCCATAACACAAAAATGTTCTATGTACTCGTGGTCTACAAACACCTTATACGACTTCAAATGATAGAATTGTATTTCCGTCATATATATTTTTCCACCCACCCATCTGTCTTACTGTTGGATAAACCCATACTCTGAAATCAGCAGTCTATGTTGTTTATTCATAATTAAAAACAGATCATTAACCTTGGTGTAAGACCCGTGTGTTTAAAACGCATTTGCTTAAAAATCACTGCCCAAAGTAAACCAATTGCACAGAGAACCAACACAAACAAATTGACCTGAAAACTCACCAGGCTTTTTTATTGGGAGATTTCCGATACTGATTTGACTGAACATGGACCAGAATAAACTGTACAGGGTTTGTCTTAGTCTACAAAACAAATATAAAGCCAATCAACAGAAGTTATATAACTCATGTTTGCATTAATTACGCATATATATATACTCGTCTATCTGGTTAACACAGCTGAACACAGCTTAAGCTATTCAGAGCAAGATGATAGACCGCGTCTATCACAAGCGCATCGAGAAAGGATTTCATCCGTGCTGTTAAATATGCTATGTTTTCCCTTGCAATAATTAACCTACGTCTAAAATGGATGTTACTCATATATTCGGCTAATTATGTTTGTTTTTGAACAGGTGACACATACTGGTCGAAATACCATTTATTTTTCTCACTCAGCAGGTCACCGTGTCAAAGCATGATAGTACTTGACTTATGTAGTTCGGACGTTTCGCTTTCCCGGAAGATGAGTAATCTGTGGAGAAAAGTGTCAACTAATGTGCTGAATCTCGTTTTGGGATCAGTACTTTCAGAACTACACCTAGTTAATCAAGTATTGATTCGGCAACTGACATGCAAAATTACAAAGGAATGATCAATTTTGGACCAACTGAATTTGCTCACCCTGCCCTTTTTTTTCAAATCTATGTCAATGACAATTTACTACTCACCGATTTTGGCCACCCCATGAATTTTCTACATCAGTTTAATTTTCCTTATCTAAATTGCTCAGTTACTCATGAAGAGTTACATGGCTGGTTGCCATTCTTTGGTCGCAGAAAGTGCTGACGCAATCAATCTCGTCGCCATGGCGCTGAGACCATTTGTCTCGGCCTAATTACACCAATGTGTTGTTCAGTTCGCTGTGCACTATACCTGTATAGCTGAATTGTACAGGGATATGGAGAGAAGTGAAGCAGTCCAAAGACCCAACGCTAGTGAAGCAGCGTGACCAGTGTTTTGTGGCAGTGAAATCAAAAGAGCAAATCTGTTGTGTGGTTTTTAATGCCTGCACTGAAAATGTAAACTTCCTAAGATTTCGCTAAAATATTTCATGTCAATGTGACGTATTACTTGCTACTACGTCTCCTCAATGTCTTGCTCGTAACTAAAGGGATTAATGACCTACAAATATTGGCGAATTAACGGATATTATTTCCCCATCTGTGGTTACTACCAGGACACACCCCAAGGTGGCCAGACTGCTGTTCATACAGTACAAGCAGGCAGGAGCGCAAAAGCGGGTGGACATAAAGTAGAACAATATATTGTGTAGTATGAACCGAACCGAACCACACTGTGAGTTACTAACTGGATCAGGACGATGCGCTCACGTGAAGTCCTCTGTAACACTGAGCCATATTATGTTAGGACTGTTATCACTAGATCAGAATGTAACTGTTTAGACACTGAGATCCTATTTGAAAGCTTACGTGAGTCGACAGAATTTACTGCTGAACACTGTAATTCCACTTTTGTGAGCGCTTGCTTTATTTTTTTGAATAGCAAGGCACTGAACTCTAGTTTACTGAAACTGGAACACTATAACATTTGCGTACCAACCAAAATGTTTAACTACGGAGCTCGATGAAAAAAGGGGTAGTTTGAATTGAGAAAAATATAACATTACCAGAAGGTCCTCGATCGTATCAGATAACTTGAACGGTAAAAGAAGGACATAGCAAATGTGACGGAAGGAATCTTGTCCACATCACTTCGCCACATTGGACAAGCGGGAGTTATCGATGGTCAAACAGCCAAGTTTACCAGATTTAAGGATCACTCTACATTCACACGAGCTTCCCGAATTTCATAAGGACGCAGTGGCGCTAAGACTGGTCGTGGACATATAATCTATAATCAAACCTAAAGGACATATCGAGCTTCGTAGAATCAGTCGATTCAGTAAATATCAGGATAAATAACACAATGTTCTTCTATATGACGTTTCTGTTCACCGATGTACCATTAAAAGAAACCATTATTTATCTCTGCACACATATCTAAAACAGTAAAATTGATGTCAGATTTACGGGGTGAAACTTGAAAGAACTATTAATATTTTGCACGTATGATGCTCAATTTAATTTACGGGAGAATTATATAATCAGAAAGATGGGGTAGCAATGGGTTCACATTTAGGTGCGTCACTTGCTGATATAATTATGACTAAACTAGAGATCAGTGAACCCAGTCACACTGCAGCTAAGTGCGCAATTTACAGGAGTTATGCGAACGACACTTCTCTCTGATTACGAGCAACGATTTCATTGAAATCAGTCCACCTGAGTTCAGTGAAGCACACATCAGTGACAATACCATATCATGTCATATGACGCGATTGCTTACCACTAATTATTCATCACAGTTTTTAAGTTTACACATATCATCCCACTCACCGACCTCCACTGTTAGTAACAGATTTGAAATTAGCTCAAGTCAGCGACCATCCACTAGTGAGACGTTTAAGGGGCCACATATTTTGTTGCTCCTCTCCATTCGCTTTCGTGCCCTTTAATTCAAAAGACGAGACTGCTCAAACGACAAATTACTTGTAGGATGTAGTCAGGCTCCAGTTGACGTGTTTTATTTCACTTTCATGCAAAGTTTGGAGAACGATATTTGGTTTTGCAACTGGGCTTGAGAGAACCAGCACTTGTCACTTGAGCTTGAGTACGGCCAACGATTTAGTGACGTATGAACATCTGCGTAATATTGAACACCTGCTCTCAACCATATACTCCAGGTTGAAGAGCCTATTCTTGGCGAATGGAAGTAAAGGCTTTACGGCACCAAATTAAAGCAAATGCGTCTTTTCAGTTTGTTGAAAGGCTTAGAGTAATTTCAGCTGTCAAGTTAGATGCAGCGGCGGAATTTAACAATCAGTACAAGCATGTGGGTTTGGACGGACATTTGTGCTTAAACCAGGGCGAGTGACACAGAGTCGAGTGGTTCGAATAACTCTCAGTTTTTGAGAACAAAAGGAAACGTATTCACAACAAACGTCAAATCTACTCCCTTATGCTAGTTGAGGGCAAAACCCTGTATCAATTAGCAATGTCAAGTCCAGACCAGACTGCACGTTCTTTGACACTTTCTCAGTGGTCACCGCCCTGTAAATATACGTCAGATGAGGTGGAGTAAAAGCCTTGAACAACTAAAAAGTATTCCGTTGGTTGACTTCATTTCTCATACTCACATCTTTCGTGTAACGTGTGATGCTATCGTTACATAGCTGATGATGCAAAAGTGAAACACCGCTAGTGAAATTTGTCCAACAAATCTTATCCGAAAGATAGATAGTTGACTACAGACCGAATATTCATGTAACCTTTGAACGCGGATATTGAAAAACAAAAACCATTTAGAGCGTTTCCTGCCCTGTTTGTTTTCACTTTATTATTGACAAGGCCGACGTACTAATATAACGTATATAATAAACATAATTTGACAAGCCGTTCAGCTACTTCGCTTTACGATCCTTGTTTATAACAAACTAATGCGGGATGTATAACTAATTGTCTCGCTTCTAATGTCCTTCTTAAAATAGCAGCAAGTTATCCAGTAAAACAAATGACTGAAAATCTCTCTATTGCAAAACTCCTCCCTCTCTTTTGCAAACTGGAACGAGTTTGAAATACTTAGAATTCATTCGCTAATTTGAAACTCACAATGCTCTTAAACCATAGTTTGCTCTGCTTTAGGTTGGATCATTTACTTCCGAACGCGTCTTGAATTCCTAAATCTTCAGGAACTGCAATTATAACAACTTTCAAGTTTACAGAATACCTCAGGATTCTATTTATGTGGTTAACTAATTTTGAGCAGTAGATTTAAAGCTGACCTTGTTTGTTCCTCTGTTAAAAACTTCATTCAGCCAGTAACATCGCTGGGTAGGGATAGAGTAACAGTGTTGTGCTCATAATATCTACTATTTGGACTTGTAAAATTTTATTAAAAAAGGCGGTTAATTTGCTTCGCCCAGTCAAGCATAGGTCTCAACTTAATCCTTTTTTGTTGACGGACCTGTTGGTAGGCATCTAATAACCCGAACTCCAAGAATGAAGACAAAGCGAATATGCAGTGAACCAAAAATGGTCCCCTCATTTGGGACGATCACTCTTTTCATGCAACTATAATATCCAAGCCACCAACAACATGAAGCACTGAATGCAATGTGGTTCCAAATCAAAGTGGGCACAGAGCGGCTCTCACTAAGAGCCCCATCTTGTTCTCAGTGCTTTTTCACAATTTTTCTGTGTGGTTGAAGCTGTAACCAATGACAGCCAATTTGAGTGATATTTTGTATCGCTTTGTCTCTGATGAGCCGTCCGGTCAGCTGAATGATGCATGTCTTTTTCAACTTGTTTCGTAAACTCAATCGCATTTTTGCTTTATAATGCCGTGGAAAACACATTGATCCTTCTTGATTAGCTTTTCGGTTCACCGTCAGGACTGTGTTCCATAGTGCAATAAGTTTTCTACTCACCGTCTACTATTCACACACTTTCGGCCACATTGCTTCACTACACTATCAAAACAACGGTCCGGAAATTAGTACAACTGGGTGGTCTTTTAGTGGTCTTGTATTTCCATGGAAACTACAACGGAAAGGAGCCAGTGTCCTCATTAGGCAGTTGCTTAATCCCCGGGAGATTTCCCGGTGATCCTCTCAATTAAAACAGTCGAATCTGTCCCCCCTTGCATAGTATCACGTAGTGTCTCGAAACCTTGTATTCGTTAGCAATAACTTTGAATGTATGTTTATGCTTTGTTCCGTACGGCGAAACCCTACCTTCCGAAATCATGATTGCGAGACATACGAAGCAATCAGAACTCTAAACCTACATTAAGTTAGCCATGGAGCTAAATCCCTGATTTATAAATGTTATCATGCCGTGAACTTTCGATGTACGTACTTCTTAATACTATCAAGTACTGCAGTTAGGCGCACCAACTGAATTTCCACTAGTTTGTCAAATGGATGAAGCAGTTTTTTAATTAATCACTTCAATAATCTGGAATGCTTCTAGTACTGGAATGCAGTTCAACAGGATAAATGTGAATAAACTCCGACCACTTCATACAAATTTGTTTGACTGTCTTTCAGATGGAAAGTGATTTATCATTTAACATGTCCAAGATGCAGATTCGCATTCATCACTTACTATTAGTTATTCAACGTGCTGTAACCAAGTTTAATAGAAAATATGTTAGGATGATACTAATTACTTATTAAATGCGAGACATGTTAGAAAGTTGAAAAGGTTCACAGTCTGTCGAAAGTTAAACAATCCAAAGGGCTTTTAGAACATATCATTCATATTGTACATACTATGTTTGCAACTAGTCAATGTCGTATTTTGGCTACTGATGAAACCATGGCTACCCGGCTGATTTATCCCCAGTGCTTGCTAAAAGGAGACTTGTGAAAACAGTGAACTTGCCACAAACACCAGTTAACAAACAGGGTTGGCAGCAAATGACGAAGTCTCTGCAGTAACTTTCGTTATACAGTAAAATAATGTAGTCCATTTTTTGAAATCTGCCCTCACTTATGCAAATTACACTCTGAATGTAGCATTTCTGTGTTGTTTTGGAGATCAACTTGGAAGAAGTTTTTACGGCTCTTTCTAATCGCTGATATATTAGTCTGACACTGGAGGCTAACTTATGTATGTATCGGTGAAAAAACGTTAATCTTTTCAGACTGTCTGCTTAAAAAGACTGGCGTAATTTTGTAAATCAAATAACGGACTACTTGTGAACACTTAAGCTTTGCCCATCACGTTTATTGAAATGTTTGGTATAGCTTTGTTTAAGAAGTTCTAATCATGTGGTTGTCCGCACCGTTTTCTCTGGAAACAGTCATCCAAGTTGGCTGCGCACTATGTACGATAACGCATTATCTTCTAATATTTGTATCATAATATTACAGAATAAGCGATTCGCACTTAGTTCAAATCCATTGATACAGTGACCAAAGTGGTTGCTTAGAATAATGCAGCCGGCATCCTAATTCACATGATGACACTCATGCGTAGCACTGAAACAGGCGATAGCAGAATTAGAGCTTGGTTCCCGAATCTAACAAGGCCAGCTACAGATTCATTTCAGCTGAAAAAGTTGCGGGTAATCCTGATAGACGCTGAGCTGAATGTTCACTTAATTTGTCATCAGTTGAAACATCCCTTTTGGACATTCACGCGGATCGCTGGTTCATGGATCCTGATTCCGTATAAACAAGCAAAGGCAGATGAGAAAAATACACCCTGATCGATTTAACTTAAATAACATGTACTTCACTTGACGGTTTCACAGAGTGTTATGTAATGTAGGTAGCTCGCCACACTTGTCTGAATAACAGTTACAGGACGGATCTGCTTTCAACAACATTGTGCAGACTGTTCCGAATGCAATCCTCTCTAATAGACATAGATCCTTTGTGTACAGTGTCAAGCTCAGTTATGCATTCCATTTCGGATACTTTGTGCGAAAAAACCAGAGTGCAGGATTACGAGGTGTACGTGGAGAATTTACTCCTAAATGGACATAGTAAATTGTATACACCACATACTTTCCTTAAATAAATAGTCCACTGTTAATATATGGAAGCAAATATTTTTCAACAACAAATCTAACGAGTTTTTTAACTTTATTCGAGACAACGTTTGCTTTCTACACAACATTAGTTTGGCTTCTCTCTTTATTTTTATACAAAACTGTCTATTGAAAATTCATAATTCCCAGCCAAAAATCATCAACTTCTGTAGCTTCCGTAACGAAAATTTTAGCAAGTTTACAATCCACTTCACGTAAGATGCAAGTGATTCAAGTACTCACGTCACGTGGTTATGTGCATTGTTGAATTCATATTTATGGGAGGGGACAATAGTATTTAACCTAAAATCAATTCACAACGGAGAACTTGCTCGTCAACTGTAGTTCTACTCCGTCCTAACACGTCAAACACAATAGCGCTAGTTTCAGTCCGGAACTCTTGTAAACGACAAATGTAGATCTTCCCTCATTCGTTCGATCGATTCATTTATGAAAACTAATCGGCGTAATTGAGTTCTCACCTCGAGTGGCATCTCGACTAATTTGATGAGCGCTGAATTAACGAAAGTAACGTAGTTTCAAAAACTTTGTCTTGACTAGAATGAAGTGTTTAAAATGTTTATCGGAGGGCGGCTAAACGGGTGCGTGTTAATTTTACTAAAGAAGACCATTCCGAGTATGTAACCGCACCCGTAAAACACTTGAAAAATTATCCACCAAACTGAGACGGGCAGAGAAATTCACGATTCTCTTCTCAAGCAATCGTATTTCAGGTTACTGACTTAGCGAACTAACCTGAACGAGTTATTGTTGCTCAATCGACCAAGCTAACCTAAGTTCCACATTCACTTAGACGGACAACAGTAACTGCAACAAACTGTTGGGGGCTGCTGCGACGATTTTACAGAATGGGGAAACCATGTAACCATCGGCCACTGCGAATAATGAAATAGTTTATGTCACAACCTGATCGCATGTGATAATTGAGTCCACCCAATTTCTTGCGCGAAATCAAGCTGATCAAGTGAGTGGGCTGATGCGATGCAAGCGCTATTGAACACATTGCAAACAAGCTGTGCTCATCAGTTTCCGGTCCTACCCGAGTGTGTAGCCGTGGAGTATTTCAAAGTGATGGTAACAAAGTCAGTGATTCCAAACGTATTTTTTTCTTTCACCCCGCAAGAACGAAATAAGTCAGCAGTCAACAAAATCGCTGATTCGCTTGAAAGCTCCGGCTTTGTGTGTGAGAAAACGGAGGTTCGTCACCCTGGCCGTCCCCCACTAGTGATTTCAAGAGTGTGGCTAATTTTTTGCATCATCTCTGTGCCAATCTGTGGGCACAGAAAGGAATGAACTTCAACAAAGAGACTTCCGTCTTCGTATTAGTCGGGGAAACCCTGTGCTGAAACTTCAACGGATATAGAATAAAGATGAGTGAAAGTTAAAAAACGTTTGTCAGAAGGGCTGGCACGCAGTTTCATAGAAAACTTACCTTACTGCCCACCTAAATGACTTCCTATGCGATATACAAACTTAATGTCTCATGGGTGTGAGATTGGTAGGATGATCGAGAAACCTGCGGTGCGTGTTGTCTCTCAGATATGCAATAATCCAGTAAACGCTTTGTGCGTTCAACGGACGCAGCCTTGACCATGTAGCTGGTTTGTATGTTCCACTGTGACTTCCACCGTATAACCACTTGATTGTGTTTTTATTTGGTGACACTGTAATTTTCTTTCTATTTCAATGTCGAAAGCTATTGTTGCTTTCAATCCAAACTCACCCAACAAATTAAACTATTCAACTTTCAACCATAGCCACTATCTTTTCCCGTTTTACTCCATTCAGATTTTCCACTTTCGTTTGCTCGGTTTTTCAACTCATGTTATCAAATATTCACCGTGTTCACAGTTCTAATAGCTTTTCAAGTGTGTCGCCGCATTTGTTGCTATGTTTTTTCACCCTGTTGAATGCACTGAGGTAACGGATGACAGAAGTGAATTGTTAACCAAAACATCACCGAGGAGCTAGCTCAACTCACAGGACGGTTAGGAAAATAAAGCAAACAGTTTATCCTGATTTTACACAAGTCCCGGATAGATCGGCATGTCTCCCAGCTGGTCAAAGTGATGAGTATGTGCTTAAAAAATTACTTTGTCAGAACCATGATGAAAAATGTGGTCTTACACGATTACTGTTAAGTAAAATGATTATTTCACTTAAATTAGTGAGTTCGGTCTAGTTAACTTGGTGTAAAACGTTATTTTGGAAGGTGACGCTCTCTGTTGGTCTCCACGATATGCATCTTTGCGCGGTTGAGTTAAATTGATTTTCTTACCCAGAAATTGTGAACAACATTTACGTGTCTTGTAGTTAATAGATTGACAGTGTTAATAACGTTTCTATTCCAGCTGGAATTGTATGCTGCTTCATACAAAAAAAACATTTGAGGAATAAAAAGTAACTGTCGTATACTGTCTGCAGAAAATATACTCCCATTTTGGAACAGACCGGGCAACGCTGCTTATTTCATAAACGCTGTCCTTTATACTTGATAACACTTGTGTGCCCATGGAGGTGGGATTTCTTAAACTGGCTGTGCAACTGTCGGAAAAGGTTTCTTACTTAAAGCCACGAGAGACTGAATATGAATTGTAATGCCATTCAGTGAGATAAACATTTTTGATGGATTCAGTTTGCACAAAAATTGGTTCGACAGGCTGACTGTGTAGTTGTTTAATAAATAAGCTGCAGAGTAATCGATATGTTTCTAGAAGGTATGTCAGTGTAAAAATGTCAAAACTGTTGTCTTCACAAACGGTTAAAACATGAGTATTAGTTCCTTATGTAATTTTGAGCAATAACCGTAAACACTAAGGGGACGGCAGTGTGGTTATTGCTGAATGTAACATCTGACTTAACACTTAGCGGATATCAAAACGGAGTGCTTCACGCTGACAGGAAGCTAGGTAGAATAAGGCCCATTCATAGTTTGTACTCCCAATGTCATGAAAGGTGAGAATCAGTTTCACAGACGAGGGTTCATTCAGAGCGTGTTGGATATATTGTGTGTGCCTAATTTCTAGGTAGTGAGTAATGGCTAACATCAAGTTCATGTCCAATTACCGTGACATACGACAAGGTAAGGTGGTCAGCCATGGCCATATTAATTTAAAAGATGTCACATTTGTGACCTTGACGTTACAGTTTGAAATGTTTCCCAAACTATGGAAAATTCACTAAATTCCTTTGTTCAACTAGTGGAGTACTCGATAAGTTTGGGCCTGCTTTCTTTGCTGTTGTTTGAAATAGAGACGACGATAAGCCTTTCTAAAATTTAGCCTGTTTTAAATTGAAAATCTTTCAGGCTACCCAATAGTGATACGGATTTTGTTTGAGAGATCAACAGACACGAAATGGGGTCCAGGGCAAAGAGGCGTTATTTTTTCTTTCGTCTAACGTAATGGTGTATTGTAACCGAAGTGTACTGCTCATCCATTTGTTCCAAGCGTGACCCGGTGGTAAGTGACCCAGTCAATAAGTTGTTGTTCACATACACAAATTTTCCAGCATCTTGATCACTGAACTATTTATTTTTATCCACCCGGCGACAGCAGTTCTAATCAATAGTTAACTCAGATAACCGTCCGATTATGCGTCATGTAATCAACTTCACATTGCACAGATTACATTCCACGAGGTTTGTCATCACTTGCTCAAACGTTTCAGTGTTCGCGTCATTTGTTACGAATTCTGTTAATCCAAGAAATATGGCTCTGGGTGTATCTCAAGCCCCAAATTCGCCACCTTTATCGTATTGGTTCGCTGAAAATTGCACTAACTCAGACAGTATTATTTCTGACAAGAGTGTACGATATACCTCGATGACATTCGTGGGAATTTTTCTCAGATTGCACTTTGTAAGTCGGTTGCAATCGACGAATGGAAGGCGGTTATACATTTGTGAAGTTAAGCGAAACCGCGTTGATCTACTTTGTGGGTGCAGTGCTCTTTTTTGTCTGGTAAAACTGTTAGTGCCTCAATCGATATGTAACAAGTGACTGTACGCACTAACCAACATAAGATGATGTGATGAGAACTTGTTTTATTACATTGATCGTAGCAGTTGACGAATTTCGCATGCATGCAGTCACTTCGACCAGTCTCCTTCGTATGCTAGTATTGAATTTGAGCTTCGCTTCCGTATGAAGCCGTCATTGCTTTCACAACCAGGACTTCAACTTCAGTTACGCATCCATAAGGTGACCATGTTGATCACAGCGTAAGTGACCCCGTAATGGACTATCGTATTATCACCTGCGAATAATGTACCACATTTTTTTGTAAAGAATGCACACAGTGTACAAATGTAACGGTTCATTTTGGGATAGGCCGGTCGAAACATCTAGACTGCAAAAGCCGGGCTCGTTTGCAAGTGATTTCCAACTTACATCATTATGGACTCCCTACCATTTACATTCAAAATATTATCAAGTGATTCAGTGCTAGCCTTGTTTTCAACTAATGCAGAACTCTTAACTGTAAAAGTCATCGATTAAGGTTAGCCAGACAGGTACAGCATTTTCAGCTGGTGCGATCCAGCTGCCTGAGCGTCACTCACGAGATGGTGTGGGGAAGTGATACTTTGGTGGTAGTTGACACTTCAGTGTTTTATGAAGTACTGTTCAATACTCTAGCCCTTGGCAAATGTAGTCGGAGAAGAATCTCGACCACTTCAAAGACATGCATAAATTACAAGTTCTTACAGCAGTGTAAAATGAGTTGATGCTTATTTCGAAAGAATCTAGTTGGAAGATCTATGCGCTTCAAATATTTGCGTCCAGTGGTGAATTCCATTCAGCTGATGTTAACCCCGGTCGTTTTGTTGTGTTGTGTACTATTCAATCTCGCTGTATGGACGTTAAGCAAGATGCGTGCTAGAATTCCTGAATGGTACTTCAAGACACTGCAATCGTCTTTGGTTAGAAAACAGTAGCGCTCACGTCATTTAATTTATTTGGCGGTCTTTGGGTAATATAGTCGGACGTAGGGCGTTAATACTGGTTAGGAATGAAACATCCAGAGAAATAACATCGCTGTGAATGAACAGTACAATACCCTTCGTGGGAGTCTTCCGAATGGCAAGCGCATTACTTTTGTGTTAATGTGATGAACTGGATATTCGCGAGATCAAATGTGTTCTGTTTGACCGACTTTATTTTCAACAGCACTACTCCACAATGTGTTACCTTCTTGAGGTTACATTATTTTGGTTCATTTCTCTACGCACATTTTGCAGGTGGTAGCTTCCTTATGAGGCATTTCAGAAATCGGTGAAATTTGTTACCTAACGAAGTCAACTTGATGGAGAATGTTTTTATCTTCACACTTCATCTACAGCCTCTAGCTCAAAGAATTCACGAATAGAACCTTACTGAATAGTCACTGATTGTCCGACATACGAACAGGCAAATGCCGAAGCACAAACTGACGTGACTGAAATACAACAAAACATAACCTTTTGAAATCAATCACTGACGTGAGAAAATTCAATGGAAAAATGAATCCAAATTTTCAGTTAAGCACCGGGCCAGGTGGGTTACACCTTTGTAACTGAACGATGTGCGTCGTAGTGGACGGTGTGAACGTTCGATCAAGGAAGTCATTAAACCCCTCAGGCGAATATCCGGTCTGACTATTGTCGTCAAAGCACGCTTCAGATAGTTCAACAACTAAGATGCACATTGAATTTGACGGCAGTTTTGCCACCACTGTTCAATGTTTGTTCAGTGTTTTGTCAAGTGCAGACAGCATTGTTAGCAGTCGGCTATCTGGAGACTGCATTCTGTTCTATTGTGTGCGTGGGCAAGCCGTAACGTCAGTTGCTAAAACTGAGAGAAGTATTCGTGTCTTTCAGTGAGTGTGTGCATCGTATAACAAGTGAATCAGCTATGTGATAACGGAAGATAATTATTCTTGTTGAGTTTTTCTCTTAGTTTTGTTCACTAACGATGCTTCACCATTGTAAAACAACGTTTTTGCGTCATCTCTGCAGGTTGTTCGAATTGATTAAAAATGACCTTGCAATTACAATAAAGTTTTGTGCACGCGCGCCTTTCTGCTCTTCTAACTGTGGCGTAGTTGCTTGACGATACTACATGGATCTCATCCATTTTTAGCTCCGTTGTACTCCGAACATCGTCGCAGCACCGACTGCGTTTCAGCCACTCACAGTAATCTCGGAATATCTTCGCTTCCTGGATACTGGTAATTTGGAATGTTGCCGTGGTGGTCTTCTTGAACCCTTTCTGTGAGTCAAGCTTTTTAGTCCTATAACTTGCTAAACCCCCGTAACTGTCTTGTTGCATTCGTTCATTTTTGGTTACTGAACTCGGTGAAAAACGTCTGCATTCACTTAGGGTAGTCTGAGACTGTTTTGAACCAATACATTATCACTACATACACTGTGGAAATACTCTTATGCGAACGACTGATTTTGCGCCAACCTAGTATGCTATCACCAGCTGGAATGCAAAACCACCGTACGACAGAACATATTTGAGGGAATATAATCAGCAGACCAATTCCGTAGACATCCTCATTAGTGTTTGTTTGAAATCAAGGCAGACGATGGTTTCCGGTCAGTAACTCTTGCCCACAAACGATTAGTTTTTGTTTGCTGCGAGCAGCGACAACAGAACGGCAAGCTTCTGACGACCCAAAAATGCACACAAAGGGGATTTCATACCCGCTGAATTACTGTTTACCACGAAGAGCCTGAAGTTCGAGGTAAACAGCCCTCCCTTTCCGCCGGGTCACGTTTGCTTAACCGGCCCACTAAGTGTTCAGTGCAGCCGATCGGTCATGGGAATGTGAATGTCACTGTCGCCTCAAGAGAGTGCGAATCTGAGGCTTTTGTGGAATCACATGTGCTAAAACATCTGTGACCTATTTATTGCTTACGAAACCTTATCAACGCTCAGTTTGATACGTGTTTAACCAACCATTAGTGTATATGGGCAAGGAGAAAAACTGTGCGTGAAACAAAACTTTGACAAAAGTTTGTCCACCTGAAAATGCTTTGATTCTGGGAAAATTTTGCGGATATCCGTTGACGAGGCATATACATCGAAATTTGTGTGAGCTATTGTACAGATCTGCTATATTCATAAATATTAGTCAAGGTTTGGCCATTCCATATGGAAACGTTTTTAAGTGATTTTTTGCAGCCTGATCCATAGACAAACCGTAAGCCTAAATAAGATAAAGGGGAACCAAGGCGTCAGCGGTTTTTTGTATGTTTATAATGGCAAACCCTTGGATCGATAATCAGCCACTTCTGATCCGTTTTCTTCAGTAGCCTTACCCCAGGCACTGAGCCTATCTGCAATGCAATGTAGTTAACTATCCAATCCCTGTCGAAGATGTGGACGACAGTATGCTGGTTCCTATCTGGAAGACAAAGCGAGGACGCACTGTAATTGACCTATGACGTCACAGCCTCAAGACGAATGACTATCATACTTATTCTGACTCGCCTTTGTCGGGTCATCAACGGCAACTTGCGCAACCGATTTTTGGATAGGCATTTAGTGGATAAAGATGGGTTCCGCTGCTCGGTCAAAGAATCTTGCGAATGGTGGGTTATGTTATCCGAACGGTGAATGATAACGTTTCAGACGAACTGCCATAAAGTTGGTCGGTCGTTCGAACTAGGCCAGTCTTGCTTTGGAGAGGTGCACAAAATTGTCAGCTGATGAACCCTACCATCGGTAGTTTAATAAGGACGCATTTATAAACGATCGTATCACTAGAAAGGTTGTTTGGGAGGCTTGTGTTTACAAGGGGACATGTCTGACAACAATCAGGAGGTGAACCAGCCGTGAGAGTATGGAAGCGAATACAGGTTTCGCAGATCAGATTCCAACAGCTCTCAATAAAGCGTTTATTTGTAACGAGTGTAAGAAGCGGTAATTTCACAGAATGGGACCACACAAAGTCAACAAGAGATTTAAAACTGTTCAAACAACACATGCATGTCGTGCTTTTCGAATTGGACGGACAAAATTAAGAGTTGTCAAGCGAAATAATCATTCAGTTACTCAAAAGTGGGCGATCCAGGCAAACCATTGCCTTCTCTTTGGAAGTAGTTTCCCGTATTATTACCAGTTACACAGTTTTTTGGTAATCTCAGTAAATTATTACTTGAATACGCCACTTAAAACATCCTCCGCCTGTCCAAATCTGTAAACCTTAACTGTGCTGAAGTAATCGTAGCGGTTCATTGAGTGGTGTTTGCGTAACTCGTCAACCCCCGTTCTCTTGTTAGTGCGCCTCAGTTTACTCACCATTCCGTATCAGAACACTCAGTCTGTTTATAAGTTAGACTTACATGGTGTGGCAATGAATGGTCTTGCATAACCGGAGACTTTGAACCTAGTTTTCTCTCGCGCACTTTCTACGCTGTTCTTAAGGTTATGCAGTTTGGGTGTGCCTTCTGAAAGCACTTTCAACATAACGCATAGACATAACTTTCTGCGCCCCGTTCGGTAAACAGGACGGAAAACCCTAATACAAACTGAAATCTTTGTTCAAGTTGGTTTCAACATCAGCAAGTAACAAGAAATAGTAAATTATCGCAGTAAATCTGGCGAATTATCTTTCTATTCACATGGGGCCGCAACCTTTTTCTCCCCATCAGCGGCCACCTGCTTAAAAGTGCACGAACAAAATTTGACGCAGCCTTCCATTTCTTGAAACCGTCTATGAACACGCATCTCGACTAATTTAAGTGTAGTCGAGTAAACATAACAGTCGATCTCTTGGTGTTCACGAATGGATATTTTTTATATAGTGGTTTTCTTGGTGAAGAGACGATGATCCGAACCGGACATGCCATATTCTGTTTTGTTTGTGAAACGTTTAGCACAACCGTATATGGCTCTTGAATCGGAATCTCTCCATGTCTTTACTTTATAAAACCCAAGTGTGCATTACTATAGTACAGGACTTTGCATTTGTTCTTACCTCAAGAATTCCTGCTTGGAACCATCTGTTTCAAACTTCCACACTACCTGGAAGTAGTAGTTGTGACTGAAGGCCAAAAATGTTACTGGCTACTCGTGCAGAAGCGACGATCTGAAAATGGCCGGTATTACATACATATCATAATCACTGGAGATTCATTAGTTTTCACACTGAGAACGATACCTTAGTCAGTCCGCTGTTGAAACGGACAATATACTACAACTTTGTTCTTGTTATGACTCACAAGCCATGTAACGACTGATATTCGAACTGCACTCTGGGTTCCCATGAGACAGTGGTACTAATCATCACGCCGGCGATTTTAGCCAACTGTATCGGTTCGTAAACGTTACTTTTTAAACAGTTCGGTTAAAACATCTGATTGTGTGATATAAACAACCAACTATGCATCAAATTCAAGGTACAAAATCTCCGACAGCTATTGTCTACCCACAGAAGATGCCATATAGCATGTATCCTAATCTACAACGAAGGACATTTCGTAGATTGACCGAAGAAGCAATGGTGGTGATTGAATTACTTGAAGTTCATTCAGTTCACTGTAAATTAGTGGTTCTGAAGCTGAAATCCCATAGTGGTCATTGGTGACCCACGCTCCACCAGGAGTTCCAAAACTTCCTTCAGTTCATTTCGTTGGTTTCGTCCATATTTTCTGGTAATGTGGTCATGGTTGTCACTCACAATGCAAGTCGAATTTTCACGCAGACCCGTATACAATAAGCGTTACTTTGGGTATTTAGCATTAACTAGTTGTCTCAGTTCTCTTCATAACAGGTGAAAAAGGTTGGTTACAACCAAAAATCCCAAAAGAAATGCAGCCAGCTGAATGAATTACAAACCTTTACCCCAGCAACCTCAACTTTACACAAAAAAACACATATTAAAGAAGAAGGTCTTCAGAGGTGGTTGAAACTGAATTGGTTTTCAAGTTTGATGGAACGCACAAATATTGATTTTTTTGTGAGTGGGTATATTTTTAGTCAATCTCTTCTGAAGACAGAATTAGGTGGCACACTTCGGTGAAAGTCACTACTGTTGGTCGCTATGCATTACTGCGGATGACCTAGACTATGTGCTCTGGGAATCCAACCACAGATAAAACAGGTACTGAACTTTTAATACTATACTAACCCCAAAAAGCATGGTGGATAACAGTACACGAATGGTAATTGGTTAGTTAACCCGAAACGATGGAACTTCACTGGAAATATTGCACTATATGGTGAAATTGCAGAATTTACAAAAATCCAGTTAATGTCAAATTACACCATTGTGAAAATTTAAGCTTACCCTCCGAAGAGTTCCGTAGCGATCTGTTGCCTAGATGAATTTGTACTTTGTTCAAACACTTTGAATGTTTGCAAGCCGTAGTACCAGTAGAGATTGTGAAGGCCAACCATGAATGCAAGTAGAACCTGATAAATTAAGGTTATGTGGTACGGTTAGAAAACCATGAATTAATTCCACGCGGAATAACCAACAAAGATGTTGTAGAAGGTGACCTTCTCGAAGGCAGGTCTCTCTTGTATGAAACGCCACAACCTGTGTATCGATAATATATGTGTTGCTACTGTTAAAAACAAAGTAACGTTTTGTGTGGCACTCCCCCACTGATATAATCTACTGGCGCTGCGGTTTATGGGTTTTACTCACAAGGCCAAGGCACATCACAAATGGTTTTCTGTTTATTCCACAGTCCTTAACTTGTATCAACATCTTCATTTACTTTAGCAAGTGTCTTCAGTAAACAGTACTTCATTTTCATGTTGACATTATATATGTACCACCTTCGATTGATCAGTCTTTTCTTGCTTCCGCCATCTCTGACTCAGGTCCCTTTACTTTGATGCAGTTTGTCCAAGCCAGTAAAAGCAAATGTCCTTTCGGTAGTAAACAACGAAGTGAGCTTTCCCATTCCCCGGCCAAAATTTTCCTCTCATTTCTTGTGAGTAGTAGTTCAAAAGATGTAACTATTCAACTTAGCGGTTTGTCAGTATTCACTTTTTCCGAGAGTCAAATTTAGCTTATTTTCTGCTAATACATCTTAATGGGATACAAGGCTCGTCTTGCAACTCCCACCTCAGGGTAACATTGACAAACCAGTCTGGAGAAGTTTAGTGTAATCGACGTTGTAGCAAATGACTTTACTGAGAACTAGATGAACATTGCAAGTTACTCATCTGACAGATATCATCAACTGTGTTAGGTAGGTATGATTACATCAAATAACGTGCAACTAATGTCTGCGATACTCAAACTGAGGCACTGGCCTGCAGACTGACTTGAAACAGTGACGTAGAGCGAACAGTTTATGTTATCAGTGACTTGGATTGAACCATACTATTTACAGAATGTTTGGCTAGGATGTACCTTACCAACTGGTTTTGATTTTAATAAATACAGCTGTGATGCTAAATGGTGGGTGCATGACAGGAGAAGATGGAAAGAACTGGGGACTTCATTAGGACTAAGCCATTAGGCTATACATGGTTTTAAGCTAATACAGATGACCAAGGGCTTCAACGGATGCGTTGTCTGTGTCTTCGGAATCGCCTACGAGCTACAGCAAATAACGCAGTTAATATTTACCAGATTTATCAAAACTCTACCTATTCTGATTGCTCATTCTCCAGGTTTGTTGGGTTAATAATTGCTACTTAAAATGTGCAAAAGTTATTCAATGCCGGAATTATTGATTCTTCTGTTGAAATGAATCTGTTCAAAACCTGATTACCATTATTAAGGTGGCAAAAATCGCGCACGAGCACGGACTTCTTTTGGTACCACTAACAACACAAATATCGGTCTTCATTTGTGACGCATGACTTTGCTATACAGTTCAAGTTACCTTCGATGTAAAGAGTATTGTTAGTATTGACTAAAATATCTGCTCAAAGGCGGTCTACCTGAATCTTTATACTTCCACTTAGAAAACAATTGTTCAGGTTTCCGAAAGTAATCAAACGTCTGATTACCAGTAAACGGATAACAGTGGTAGGAAAATCCTCCACGGGTTTCGATCAATAAATGGTATGAAATACCGTCGTCGGTCATAAAACTCATCGTTGAAACGTCGAAATTGAGAACATTTGAAATTCGTCAACTAATGAATTAACTAAAAAAGAATCTGCTTACGGTATGAAGGGAGACAGCAAAAGTCTGAACTTTGTTACTGAGTGGCCTTCTGTTATGAACTGCTGATTGTCCTAACTGATCACTTACCAACAGATATAACACCATGAATCGTGTGATGTCCGTAAGCATCCGCGTGAACGAGATCTGCAGAGGCCCGAGCGCTTCAAAAGCCGGCATTAGGTAAGTTGTTCGTGCGAAACTAACGACGTTAGCCACGGCGAATAAAACGTCAGACACAATTTCCGGGTCGTCATATTTCCAAAGAAAGCGTGCTGAAAAGGAAATAACGTGAAAACAGAGTGCTTTGAAGGTGATCCAGTTTTGAAAAGTATGGAATTTTTCCAACATGGATTTATTTAACACTTAGACACAGTAGTTTGAATTGACCATATAAACACCTGCTCACTAACGTAGTTTATGAAACACTGTCTAGGTCTGTATAATACCACTGCAACAAACCAACACTCTGAGCGAATTGTTCTATAATTACATGAACATTCTGAGATACCATTGTACAGTAGGCAGGTAATTTTTAGGGAACAGGTGGGCAGTGACAACACTAGTAATAGTCGGCGAGCTGAAACGCATTCTTTTGGTGCCCATAGTTTAACCCCGGCGCAAAGCATAACTAGTCAATGGTAAACTAACCCCAACTTTAGCTAACTGTTCACGTTCCATCATTAAAATGAAAAACGACCTAAATTTCTCGTGTTAACAGTGCACGGGTAAACCAGGCGAAATAAAATTACATATAATGTCGTCTTATGTGCAATAACATGCCGGCCTATCGTCAGACGGTCTTGCATGTAAGCGAAAGGGCAAAATGGAACTAGGAATCTTTAGTCGGTTACTAAAAACCTTTGGGTGTGTGTAATAAGATTGTAAATGTCAGGAAACTTAGATTCTTCTCGGCTGACCCAGAATACATGAACGCCATGTTAACCGGGGTACTGTGAATTCAATTGCGGTTCTTTATGCAGATTTACCGTATTGATTGGGGCTTCCCGGTTACACAGTCAATTTTGCACGCCACCGATCTTTCGCGGTACCCTGAATATCTATGACAGTCATGTGAGGAACTAGGCGGTGATTGCTTCCTTTCTTTCTCTGCTCATGTCTCGCTGGGGAAAAACAGTTAACACTTCCAATTCACGAGCCTTGACTGTGATGACAGCCTGAAACACTAGAGAGTGACTGATTATGCAACACCAAAAATTGTTCTCTTACTCACTATCTTGTTCTCAAAAACTGGTCCAACAGGACTTCTGTTCTCTGCCTTCGATATTCTGACTGATTAGACATGTCACTTGATTAGCACAAAGTATTAGCCAACGCCATGCTCATGTCCTCATGTTTTAAAAATAATTCTGCTGTCGCACGCTCTTTTCATGAACTGATTGTTACTTGATGTTCAGCAATAAACCACAATGCTAGCAGGGATTACAATTGGAACTTCAAGCTGTTTACTCTCAGGGCAGACTTGGAGGTACTGATGCAGTTGTTTCTGATAAGTTTGATATAAATAACACAAAAGTGTAGTTGTTACCAGCTTCCTGTCATCGATATATGTCGGCACCTAAAAAAGGCGAGGGGAGCAATGTGTTACGGGATATGACAAGGCACACCGATTCATTCCCACTTTGCTTACATAGATCTTGATGGATACCATGGTGACCGTCTAAAACAGGACAGAGACACCAATTAGCCTAGAGTGTTTAGTACACTGTTAGCAGAAAACGAAAACAGAAAACATTAAAATACACCGAAGCATTCGATGCAAACACCGCTTTACAAAAGGGTCGTGTAATATAACAGTTGTTCACAGCTACGTACTTCCTTCTTAAGACATGGCTTGAAACCATTATGACCATTCTGAGCTGTACTCTATCACTCTGTTTATCTACTTAAGAGCGTTCAAGTGGATATAAACGCTAAGAACTGGCATACTAACTGGTTTCCATGAAATAGGGGGAGAGGGATTCGTTTATTTCGTAGAAAGCAGCTGAGAACTCCGGATGGTTTACTGGCCTGATTGAATTCACAGTTCTTCAACTCAATTTATTTAGTTATGCCTATACACCCGACGATTAACACATGGCCGTGATCCCTAATCAATATTCCGATCTTTTTTTAAACAATATTGATAAATTATGTTGCAGCGCATGGGTTGCGATCGTTTCAATGCAAGTGGACAACGTTCTGCTGACAACCATAGCTAACTCCGGCAAGAACCAGATGTTAAAGGACATCTGAGTTGCTCCTCAAGTCGGTTCGCCATTGAGCATAGAAATATGCAACATGGGCGATATACTGAAAAACAGAAAAAGATTATAAGTTATTGCTACCTGAGAAAGCTTATGAAGGAGTGATCATTTGGAAAGATACGAGTAATGTAGTGAGTGGATTGGCCTTCGGTGCATCCCACCATAGGAGCATACACTGTACATTCTGCAACCTCGGAACCGTGTTCTCCTAGTTTCATCATGAACTGTGCAGACATAAACAAGTGTATCGGTCGGAGCTCCATGTTCACGCAAAAGATTGATTTCTGCTGTATACGCACTAAGCTGGTCTCTATATCACCTCCCCATTTGGACTTACTGCAGTGAGGTCAATATCTTTATAGTGTTATCATAAGTAGAAGGCAGACATTTGGAGAACATTTATGTGTTTGATTATTGTTGTATTAGCCATTCTTAACTAGGATAGTCCGTTTAGATTTGGTTCACTAATTCAAATTGAGTGCTCTACTACCAGCTCAGCTATCTGCAGAGCCCTCCGGTTTTTGTTTGATCCGGGAAACTCACGTGACGAAATAATGTGGGACTTGATCAAGAATTCAGGTATTGTTCGGATTTCTCCCAAAGCTAACAGACCATATCGCCAAGCCTTAACAGAATGTGGCAAATGTGTTCGATGGTTGTGCTTTTCGGTTTCATTGGCTAATTTTTACAGAATATATGGACAGATTTTACTTGTTTCGCCCTACAAAGCGTGGTGCACACTCTATGTAGTGCCGCGGAGCCATTAAAGATTTGATCATAATTTGGACAACAGTATTGTCTAGACTAACAATCTTGTAGTGTCGCTGGAAGCTTAGAAGCATCGTTCAGAGATACTTAAGTTTTCGGCCAGCCCACTTTATTCGAGCAGATTAGAAAGCTACCACAGATAAATGAGGCCCAGAATCATTTACCGCAAGATCACAAAGATCCATTCAGCACTGCTCGAACGTAATCTGAACATTGCTCATCAAATATAGATTTGTTTGGTTGTGAACACCTCTGAATTACAAGCTAATACCGCGAACCACCCGACAGGTGAACCTTTACTGCATGAATTTACTCGCCTTTGTTGTGTGAAATCCACTGTGTTACACTCCGCTCGCCCCGGTAGGACGTAATTGGTTGAGAACTTCTGTTGATGGTGTGTCAGAAACACATTTTGTGACAGGCATTCACGTTTAGGAAAGTAACGGGCATAAGTGGATACTACTGGGATCGCGATTCCGCCGAAGGCGATGATGTAGTTGTACAAAGTAGTGGGCGTTATAAGGTATCAGCGGTTTAAGACATGTTCTTCTGCACTCGCCTGAAACTTCAGGGCGTCCTGTGCCTTTCAACTGCTCAACGACTCCCGTCCGTCCAACTGGTTAACAGTCACTTATTTAAAGACGTTATACACAGGATTACCGCTGCGTGGTCTTCAAAGATCCTAACACCTTGTGGTTTTAACTATCCTGATATCGAGAATGACAACAAAAAGGTTCATGCTAGACCTGTCTCTGGGTTTTACGATCTGAGTGAACTGTAAAAAGTCAGGGCTTCGNGTTGGGGCATGCTGTGTTTGTCGCTGGTTCGAATCCAGCCGAAGCCCTCACAGTTGGGTCTCATGTGAAATCACAAATCTGCCACACTACACATAAGTAATACGATCCGAGTGAAGTTTTTTTTTCAGAGAAGCATAGTAGTGCTGAGTCTCCCAGAGACCCTAGCGTCTAGATTATGGTTCAGCGGAAAACTTATGGTTAGTTATTCCCAAACCAACGCCTTTTCTCTCCTTGAAAAAATATCGCGAAATTTACATATTTAAACCGACAGGTGATAGGCAGATATTTCGTCCTACTCGATGCTTCACAAGTGAATTGAAAAGCAGATTAAACATCCCTGACCAGTGAACATGGCGAACTGTGCCGGTTTGATATCCTGGTATATCATTTGAAGCATAATAAGCGGCTGATTATTCTGGGAACCATTGTTAAAGCCATCAACATGCATGCTGCGATCAAGCATCCTGGAAAGCCCAGTCGCAAAATCCCATATTACATCTATGGCACACATTTTATGGCGGCAAAGCGATCCACTTGTAACGGAAAAAGCATGTGGTAAGAAACACATAATCAGTAACCTGACAACAGCAGTTGTGCAAGTCGGAAATTGTCAGTGTTAGCTAAGTTTGTCCATCAAGAATGTTTTTGAAAAATACTGTACCACAGAACTGTTGTGGCTATCACTCAAGTTGTCCCGAAATTTTTAACTTGCGCTACAAAAGTGAGATGACAGCGAAATTTCTTGACAGTCAGTATCCACGTTCTCGAGAGCAGAGTCACACAGTCAGTATAAACTTCCTGCACCAACCATGCAGTTTTCGTTAGAACACAACTTTCACCCAACAGTGCCTTCCACAAAATATCAACGAACTGCGGAGATTCATTCACTTGTTGCTCTCGCTTTCCACACCATGATACGAGGCGTGCTGAAGTTAACTGAATAGACGCTAGTAAAAGGCTGTCTGGAAACAGTGAATTAACCCATCCAGAAAGGCAGTGAGTCGAAAACCTGAAGATGTGCCCAATGTCGTCTAACCTTGAAGTCAACGATCACAACGAGCCCTCTAACTGCGGGTTGATTGCATTATTGTCTGTCTTCTCAAGGACCATGAAGAACTTTGGTGGCTGCCAGGTATTTTAGCTTTTAATCCGATTTGCAGCGTTTCTTAAGAGTCAAAACGGACTGAGAATTACCACCTTACTCCTTGTTTTGGGAAATTGGACAGCAGTGGCCAATGAATACAAACTACTCGATATGGTGTTTCAGATTTCTGTATGATGTTTGATCGAATAGATATAGACAATCGCAGTGAAGTTGCACAACTGTAGCGTAAAAAGTCCTCTACATCTTTGACTTAACAACTACTTTCAGGACCGCTGCTCTGTAGTCAGAGTGATGAGAGCAATTTCAGATGGGTATTGTTTTATCAACGATTTACCGTTAGCTTTCATCTGAGACTTCTGTTCTCTGTTAATTATTGGCTCGAAATTTCGTAGATAATAAGTTCCTCCTCGCCATTATATACTGATGGCAAAAGTCTGGCATACAGTGAGAAATGTGAGAGTGAGATGTGAGAGATTGAATTTTCTATATTACACAGCTGCGCAAAAGAGAGCAGGCACCTGTTCAACAGGCCTAAGTGTAGAATGATTTACTTCAGTCATTCAGGCCTTCTGGGAGGCGGAAACCCGGGTAGTGGCATATGCGAACGACGCATGAGGACGACTGTGTGCAGCAACCTATGCTTGTTTCCCAGCAGTGCGTCCAAGAAGAAAGACCCAAATCGTTACGTAGATAACTCAACAAGCTGTTTGGTTGGTTTCACAAAAGCTAGTTCACTAATATGTCCAGTCGGAGGCGCATCCTACATTTCGGACTAAATGTTCAGGTTTTTAATAATACCTGAGAGATAGCACTCTTTTTGAAAACGGGCAACGTAGACAATCTAACCGAGTTAGGTCGAAACGTTTCATACCCTTCCTGTAATTCAGTGCGTTACCGTCACATCACGGGAGACTTGATTATATTATCTAGAATCTTTCATCAACTCCAAGCTGTTTTGAAAAATTCCGTGCGGCTTGATAATCTTTGCACTTCTGTGGTAATTCCTCAGAACAACATCAGATCAGCCGTAGAACTTGCAGAGAGCACTCTTTTAGCAACAGAATATGAAAACTTATTGCAGTTTATCGCAACTGCATCAATATTAGTTGGATTCCCACGCAAACTTGATGCACCTATTCAGAACATCAATTAATACTTGAGGTATAGCGGAAATGTGTTCCACCACTCACTACTGATGCTGGCCAGCTATTGTCTGCTCTAGTTTGCGGTGCTCTTCCTTTAGGCGTTGGTAAGTAGTGGCTGGGTTACTATTTCGCCTATTGCCCTCAAAATTTTCTTTCACAATTCCTCATTTTTTGGGCGCCTAAGTTGACACAGACCTCCGACGCGCTCTTTAATTCCAAATCGTCCAATGCAACTTCACATGGACATCGCTGACAACTACTTATTCTAATCCGTGAGTTTCTCGTGGAATCAATGTAAACCTAGGAATTAAGGTCAGGTGTTTAATTTAGAAATGACTCGACCATCCTGGAGATAGGCCAGATGTTTCCGGCTAATCTTCAAAAATAACAAATGAACCTATAAACTGGAAAAATTAGGAACTCCATAAACGCATGCAGTTAAGATCGTGGTGCTGTTACATTATCTCTACTTTTCACGTTGGCGTTGAGCTAGTTTTCAAGCCCTGTTGACAGGTGTGGAATACACAACACACACAGAACGGAAGATTCGTTTGACGAGCTTGTTGTTCGCAAGCAATTTCTGACTTAGCATGTAAATTCAATAAAAACCGGTTGTTTGAATTGATCAACGAATTCAGCTCCACTTATACCACAAATATGCATAACTACCGAGTAAAATCTGAGTTATCCTATGAAACTAAAAGTGATGGATATGCTAAGGTGGTGGAACCTGATATAGCGTGTGGTATGATGGTTCTCAACAGAATTGGCAACTCAGCTAGAGTGAATATAATCCATTCAGACAATGTGATTTTCACGGTTTACGATCAATGTTCTGTTGTCTGGACAGTTGAGGGCAAGCGAGCTGCAAGCACTGTTTCACACTGTATTAGTTAGTCGAAATCATACTGTAATGTTGAACCGGTTGACTTGAAGACTGCGTATATGTACGCACATCTAAGACTCACAGGTCTGACGTGTCTGCTTCATACATTTTTGTTGTAAATAACCCTCACATTAGCATTTTGAAGCTCCATGCTTGATGAAATCTTCAAGGTGAAACTAGTCAGGTTTATTGGGGCCATGTCACTCATTATTTCTACGTCTTCTTTGTCTGCTCTTGAGAACTTGACAATAAATTACACCTGCATTAGTCGTCCTAGACCGGTCGAGATAGCTTAGAAAGAGTCCACGGTAGAGTGCCTATTTGTTTTCAGATAACCTTTTGTTTAATCTCCGACTATGTGCCACAACTTTATGATTGAAATGATTGCAGAGACTATGGTTATTTCGTGAGATGCATGTTTATTCTGTGTTATTTATTCTGTTCCTTGTTATCACCCTCACCGAATCGGTTTAACTAACCGGGTTCATCCGACGGTAGACGTAAACACAAACCCTAGTTACTGTCACATTAACAAGAAACAATATTCGATTTAGCGGCTTGCGGACAAACTTCAGGAAAATAAAAGTGGCAGACACTAAGTGCACGTGATTTCGACGCACTTGAAAATCCTCAAGTTTTGTTCTAGCCATTAGTAGTAACGAGTACCATGTGCTTGCACAATTCTAAGTACTCTCAATTTGTGAGGTTGTTCGTTGAACTAACGCTAGAATAGTATGCTGTTCATGAGCATCAATGAGAAACATCGTTATGTCGAATAAAGCGCTGGGATGATAGGGAAAACTAATTTGAACTTGAAATATCTATAAAGTGGTTGTACGTGGAAGTACAGATTGCGCTCGCACTTTATCATTCCAGAGAAAATTAGCATATGAATTTTCACAAATCGTTCGTCACATTTTGTTCTAATATTATCTTTTAATATTTGTACATTATTCATTGACTCACATTTGTACAACGACAAACTTTGTTCATAAGAACTTATAAACAAACCACACATATTTTGTAAAGAGACACTATTCTCATCACAAACAGCAAACACATGCACCGTCCATGTCCCTCAGAGGTCAAACCACAGATGAATAGCCCCATAGGACAGGTGGTTAAAGACGGATTTATTCTATACAATAAGGAGTTTAATACATTGAGTTAAAATTTCTTGACTTGTTGTCTGAGTACTGAACAGTGCGGAGTTATCCGTTGAATAATATTACTTATATCTTTAGGACATATGAACTAAAAGGGTTTCATTTTAATTCCGATATATTTTCTCCAATGCAACGCGCCTTTTTTGTACTTCCAGTTACATGTACCTCATAATCAGAGCCGGAAGTTATATTTACTGTGGGGTTCATGAAAACACGAGTAAATTTTCAAAGTGAAATTAACACGTTGTCCTTTCCAGTCGTAAACAGTAACAATTCATTTCTTTGGAGTACTCTTAACTAGATCCGCCACCTAAGCCGGTTTGCAAAACAAACCACATAGAGTGTTCAAAATCCAGTTTCTATATGACAAGCATACGCAATGCATTCAATTCAAATCCGAAGCGAAAGTTAGGTCTGTGTGGGTTAAATAAACGCGCGGAACAGTTTGCGACTACTCGGCATTCCACATCCGATTTAAATAAAGATGAGTGAATATCTGCTCTGTTTTATGACTCTTCATCCATATTGGGAGAAAACAATTTCGGTTTTTTTAATCAGATCAGAAAATGGATTTTGTGCACGCTAATTTGACAGTTTTAGAAACAAACCGCGTTTGTTATCACCACGTGCAAGTAACGCTCATTGGGTAAATCGTTACAGTGTGCCCATTCCGTGAGTTATTTCGATGAAATAATGCCGGCTGTATCAAAGTGAGCTATCTTGTTTACAAATAAGTTGCAACGTAATATGCAATTCATGAGTCAGTTAAAGGTTTTTTACCCGACTGATACAATGCAGGTGATTTATTGTCAAGTCACTAAAAGTCGCGCATTTTGCCAGTGCGAAAAATCTACAGCCCGCCACATTCTTCCGGGTGAGGGGTAGCACAACCGGTAGAAGTAGGTGTTACATGTGAACGGTTGCAAGCATATAGCCGAAAACTCTGCAATCAAAGTGTAAACGAAATTTCAAACCACATATGTCAGCAGCTAAGAGTGGTGTTGGTTACACAGTTTATCTTAGACTTACTGGAGTCTGTAGGTCAGTGATGATTTTAACGACGCCCGTTTGCAACGTGTATATAATAAGTTCATCCTAAACATCCATCGTCTCCATGGTGGGACTTCTGATCAGAATTGACCGTGCATAAGTATTTATAAGTTTCAAACACCGCGAAACAGGTGGTGTGCTTCTCGACGATTTTTTCAACTGATCAAGTATAACTTATACCCTTACGTAACGTTATTCACGAGTAGTTGGGGGGTCGTAATTGCTTATCGGTTATCGGTTACTATTAACTTATCTATCACGTTTATTTTCTCTTCCAACCGAACCCATATGATGGAATGAGACAGAAGTCGCTGATTTCGATTCTGCTTTGTAAGACAGACAGAGTTTTTGCTGTTCGGACAAGCGTTGATGGCCTGTTACGAGATTATCTGCTGAGCAATAGATCACAACCTCGTTTTAGTTGTACAACAGCTAAGATAATGGCAGGGCGGAACACTTACAACGCAGTGAGAACCTGAGTTCAGTATGCACCTGAACTCCACGACAGAAGTTAAGTTTGATTTGGACTCTACCGTGAAACCGCAACTGCTTCATAGAGCCCAGTAGAATCTCTGATTACAAATTGCCGAAGTTCTATTTTAATCTTAGTCGCAGTCTCATACTAGGGTGATGCATAACATCACAGAAATACGGCTGAAGTCTAGTGTTTTTGAGCTGGTGTACTCCATGTGAGGTATGTTGGGAAGTTGTTCAACAGTCTAATTACAAGCACATGGACCGGGATTGTCAGATGTAAATTCTCATCCGCACCCGCAAGTCCGTGCTAGTCGTGAACCGTGCTCCGTATACATCAGAACTCGAAGTTTGATTGACTTTTTGTGAACACTTCTGTACGGATTATCTGTTACAATGGAACAAACAACACGAATGCCCTCTATAGGAAGCGCCGGTTGTTTGCTAGAAACGGGTTATTCCCATATATATGACCTACCTGAAGTGTGGTTATCTATCATAGGGTTCGGCCCTGAATGATCACTCAGATTACACAACGACGACTTTAATTACCCGCTCTAAATCACTGCACACATGATCACTGACCCAGTGGGTTAAAGTGATTTACTACCGAGCCTTTGAAGATTATTGTGGAGATGGAGCGGACAGATTTATCATTCTTTCTGTTCAGAACACCTTAAACAGTTGAAATTATTATACAGAAGATATACAACGCCAATAAGAATTCACTTTGTAGTTATGTAATTAGTGATTTTTTTGGGAAACAAAAGTTTTGTGACTGGCACTGAGTTACATGAATTAATATTGTTTTAATTTTCGTCTTCCATTGGTTCGAAAAGTGACTTAAAGGCGCATATGTTGAAGAGTAAAGTGTTTGGCACGTTTCCTGAACTGTCTTTCAAATTAAGGTTAGTAACCTAGCAAGAAATTACCTACAGAGCACACCTCACAGGAAGTTAACCCATGAATGTTGCCATGTTGTGTGTTTTTTGTGTGGTCTGATAGGAAGCAGCCTGAGGATTTATTTAGATTTCTTTTATCTTTGGTTGTCACTGAAACTATTCATTTAGCCGTACACTCAGTGCAGTCATACTGTCGACATCCGTGATAGAGAACAAAACCCTGTGTGATCAGAACATCTGGTTTGTGACCGTTAGTTGGTAAATGTGTTTGCGACAAGCATAATCGGCCTACCTTAATATGTAACAAGCAGATCCAAATGTTGCGGTATCAAAAAATATCATTTTCCTAATTCCGGATTTATCGTTTACTTGGCTGGTGCCTGCAATTATTTGTAACAGCTCGCTGATAAGCTGATTGACAGAATATAGTTAACTTGCGAACATATCAATTTGATACTATGAGACGGCCTTATAAATATTATTGAGTCAAGTGTCTACTGATAACCCGTCAACCAAGTACTTAACATAACAAACAATCGTTTTTTCAGAAAAATTCAGTAGATTTTAAGCGATCATTCCATCATAGTTTATATTATCATCACACAAATTCATAAACGAACCTCAGTGTTCACCGTATATTGTTAACAATACACTTGGAATGACAGATTTCCTTCAAGTAATGTATACTGTCAGTCACTGCAGCATTCTCAGATCAGCTGAATCTCTGAATTTGAGCACAGTGATCGTTAAAACGTATACACAATGATTGAAGGATAGGCAGTACTCTGAGTGAAGCCTGCTAGACAAAACAAACTCAGTTGTTTAGAGTCAGTTTGATACACGATAACTAAACCAGGTGAGCGATACACTAGTACTCTAGATAACCGGTTGCCAGTTTGTAGATCCATGTATTTGCCAATGTGAGCATACGCGAGCAAGAAGAAAGAATTAACGGCTCAAGTTTTGATCATACCACAAAGTTTGTCAATTGAGAGTCGGTGAACATTTAGTTGGTCAAGTTTGAATAATTCATAAACCATAAACTATGCTGGTTTACAACAAATTCGTACTTGCTGTGATTTGTGCTGTGTGAATCGAAAATGCAATCAGCAGTTGGCAAACCGTGAAATATCCTACGTCCAGTACAGGCGGTTACTTCAAATTTTTGTAATTTTTTAAATTGTAAAGTATTTTAAAGATATACTTTGCAGCTCATTAAAATTGAATTAATTTTCATATTTAGCTGAACTTGTGTGATTATGTAATCTCATAAGAAAGTGTAACTAATCAGTTTCGGTCCTCTGTTTGATATGTGTCTAACATTTCATCCACGAAAAAACATATCATATTGCCGTTCAATTTGAAGTGCAGTTTCACGCTTGGTTCAAGGTGTGAAGCAATCTTTTCTTTTGCCTAGCTTCACGGGAACAAATGAAAAAGTACAATACAATTTTAGCAACAAGGGAATTTGTAGCACACATGCACTTGGTTACTCATTTTTGGGTTATTTGTGCCGCTAATTAAGCCAACACACTGTCTACATGCCACTATTACAACAGAACGCTGATGACTGCTAATTCATGTAGACAGCTGTCTGTCGTTTCGTTGTTCGTTCGAATAACCTCATTTGCTGAACCCAGACCAATTTAAAACTGTCAGTAGGTTTGCACTGCAAGGCAGTGGGCACATATTTCAGGTAAATTTGTATCAAGCAAACAGCCTGCGGTGGTATGCAATTCTAGGCTGTTCTTAAATCTAGTCCCACAAAGGAACACAACTCTGTTGAATTTTCACGGAGAGTTCACTGCAATCTTGTGTCTGACCCAATAAGTAATATCATCACCATTTTACCCTCTTTAGACAATCTACCGAACAGTTCAGAGTAAGTTTCAGGTATTGCTAAGGAATACATCAAACGAGTTATATTCCATCAAATTTGGGGCCGTTGTAGCTGTTATTCCACCTCCGATACTAAGTATATAGCCCATTTGATGTTGATCATAGTTTGAATAATGTCCCACGGAAAGCATTAATAAGTTGTGTTCGTGAGTAGAACGCCCTGAGCTGTGTTCGACGACACACACTAGCCTCGATTGAAGTCATCATTCATCTTCTTATCCTAAACAACATTTCCTGAAACTCATAAACACCAAACTACCCGCTGGAGGTACCAATTATGGTTTGGCGATTAAGGAGTTTGTCGAGTTACTTTGTCATTACGTAGCACCTCGCGTTAGGCTTCTATCAGTAAAAAAATTATAATAGTGTGTTATCACAAGTGAATCATTAGTAAAATTTAATTAGTGGCACATATGTGGACACTGTTTTTCGCACAGTCAAATTATATAGACCGTGTGTCTCAACAGTCCAACGTGCAAGTCTCACATCAAATGAGTTCGATTTCTGTTTGATCCAGCACGATAAGTAATTACTACTATGTTCACCATATTGATTTCCGCTAACACATTAAGAGCATGGCAATATAAAAATCGATTATAAATGTATGGCTGTTCCGTCTTATGATAAAATGGAGTTTAATGCTTTGGAAATGTTCCTCACACACCTGATTGCAACCTTGACAATGGTTAACTCCTGGCGGAGTACATAATTACCTGGAGTACTGTTTGTTGACAACAAGGTTTACACGGATAAAACATGTCTGAAATTGTGTAAGTATTACAACCAAACGCATTGTTTAAATTTGTCCTGTTGAAAGACGCCTGTCGAAGTGCCTGTCTAAATTCGAAGACAATAGTTGTACGAGAAGGATTTGCACCATCATCCTGTCACTTGGTGACAGTTTATAATTTGAATTCCCAGGTGTGCCCGTTAATGATGAAGTCCATCCAGGTTGAAACGGATATTATTGTGTGAGTTCAACAGCTCTTTGTGATCCCTTGTCCATTAGATTTCTCTTAGGATATTGGCGCATGCTTACCAGTCTTTTAGTTAATTAAAATGGAAGACCTACTTCAGTTGATGCATGCGATGAGACAATGACGTCCTTTTTAGAAAATCCTCAGTAACCGGCTGATGGCCATAATGTTTTACCGTTTAAATTATTCCGAGATCAGGAATATTTTCTGTAGAGTTGTAGGTCGGTGAGCTAAGGAAATTCGTTTTCCTATTTCACTCATTAGCGCGATTTTCAATTATAGTGCCTCATTTAACCAACTTTGTTATATTAAACTAAAGTGTTAATAAATGACTGTGAAATTAGGAGCCATTTCTAACTTGACTTACAACAATGACCATACCCGGCTGTGAGCTACAAAACTGTTTTACCTAAAAATGTTCATTTTCGTGGAATTGTGGGGTTTGCTGACAATAACCAATTAAGCATTCTGATATATTATCGCAGAAATCGTTTGAAGCAAACGGGTTGTGACTACTTTCTTTGAAGTTAGTCTCGCTATGTGATCACTGCTTACCACCGATGGTAGATGAACGTTCAGTTTTAGGTATTTCTGTGATGTTTATTGTGAATTTATCAGGACAGCAGACTAGACGGTAGCTTAATGAATGGTTGACAGAAGGTAGAGTCCCGGCTGTGACATGGACAACTGATAATGACGATCTCCGATACAGTGAATATTCTGGCCTGGTAACCATGTTCGGGAGAGGCTGGCCAGAATGCTTGGTAGTAATTGTGTAAGTATTGAGGTTCAATATGGCTTCCAATTGGAGGATTTGCTTTCAGGCCACGCATGAAAAAAAACGCGACTTAGCTTGTTTTATTTCTCCTTACCACATCAGTAATCGCATTGTGGTGACAAATTATCCAAGAAGGTTCTTGGGAGTGGTCTTTCACTTCATGAATTGATGCTAGAGGTTTCCCGATACGCTCGGTGAGATCACAATTGTCTTTCAAATGGGGGACCATTTGTGTCAGTTTTGACTCAGATGAAACTAAGTACTTTGTGTTACTTGCTTTCTTCTGCGGTTGTTAATATAGCGTAGTGTTCGCCATACGTTTAGTGGATTACTAATGGGATGGGATTTAGATGTGTGCTTCAATGGTAGTACTAATCAACAACCAGAAAAGGTAGCCAATTATACTGAAATAAAACGTCTTCTATTCGAGTCAAAATAAAGTATACCGTGGCAACTTTAACGACCTCCTTCCATTTCCAAATTCCGCTGCTGAATGTTATTTGGAATACTGAGCACCAACATAAGTTGGACGGTAGTTTCACCGGGCTTTATCAGAGCCATGAGAACGTTGTCACTTTGATTCACGGCATGTGAACAAACTGCTTGGTTTCGTGAACTTTCACGTATCTTACCTTCAGACTTCTGTCCTGTAGCACACAATATCGAGCCAGAGTATCGCCCGTCTAACCGTTGTTTCTAAACGCACGCCGACCAATTTTCCAGAACGATAAACAAACATCAGATCGCACACACCAATTGCTAAGTTAGCCTCTCAGAAGTCACTGCTCATACTAGTCCAGGTCACCGTCGGTAAACTAGAAAGTGATTTAATGTATATAAACCACGAGAGAAATGTATGGTGGTCCATCAGCCCACTGACGTAACTGAAATGTAATCTGAGATACTGATACAGCACTTGAGTAATCGCTGTGCTGGTCAGTCAGATTATTAAACTGAATTATGAATTGCTTGCGCTCTCGCATTAGCTCTTAATCACTACACTCGTTTCGACGGGCATGGAGGAACGCATTAAAGCCCTTAATTTTAGTGCAAGAAGGTTGGTTATCCTGAAAACGAAATGGGGAATGTCGCGAGAATGGAACCAGAGCACAGAGAACAGATTACACCCTTGAGTCTGTTTCAGCTGTCACAACTAAGATTATCCGTGAAGTCATACTTATAAGATTACTATTATAATTGGTACATTTATGTATTTCTCTCCCGAAAATGAATAGACATTAATTATGTGGGCAGTACCATATTCGGTCGCAACAACATACTTTTCTACATTTGTTTGTGAACCTTCATTATGCATATTGTTATTAATATGCATATTATCCCGTTCAAACAGATGGAACTGCCAAAGAACGTGAAACAATCATGATATGCTTGACTTCGTCAAAGTTAAACTAGACCCCAGTATACAGCTTATGCCGTCACGCGCAAACGTCCGAACTTGAGCCGTTCCTAAGCAACTGAAAATTAAAAAGTCAAGAAACACGTCTGTTGTTCTTTTTTCCAATAACTGTTTCGGCATTTTTTCAGTACAGGACCGGAAAACACATCAAAGGTAAGTTTAGCATCACTCAGAAGACCAGACTCGAACATTGATGTTTGATGATTTCGGGGTCTGTTGTGTGATCTTGCTCACTGAACATAGTGCTCTGTTTCTCCACAAATCACCTAACAGGCTTTTAGACGGAATTCACTCTTGAGACTACTTGCTTATTCTTTCAAAGCCTGTAGCTTAAAGAATTGTTATCAAGACACCAACAAGCTTCAGATAAGACAAGCATCAACAATCAATACAAAATTCTTGCACAGAAAAGGAATCAAACAATAATCTGCAATGAATGTTGCCTGTATGCGTAATGCTGACACCACACAAGAAGGCAACCGTTTTCTAAATTTAGATGAGAAAGGTTTTCACCATCTCTCGGCAAAGTTCTGATCCATTCCACCATGTGATTAAGTGTGCAAGTAACGCATAGCAGATGTTCTGACCTAAGTTGTGTTCAGATCATTTGGTCAACCTCAAAAAACGGTGCATATTAAAAGCCGGCGCCATGTGGTAACCGCTGACATATTCCAGAATGTGGACCACTTGAAAATTTCAGAATGAGATGAAGTACTGTCTGTGTATTTCACATACTTTTTTATCAGAGTCCACTTATTCTTTCTCCTCCATAGGTGGACACAGATAACATAAGGAGCGTTCCAGGTTTTCAACTACACTGTAGGAACGTACGAATAGGTATGTGGTCGAACGTTTGTAGCTGAGCAAGCGCATTGTGACTGTACGTTCGTTTACATTATTTGAAATGTTGAGAATTCAAACTGAACAAATAATTGGGTAGCACAGACATGTTCTTCCGAAAAAGAAGAAAGCAAAAAGTTTTGCAAAAAAGACAATGAAACCAACAGAGATAAACGAATGCGGTTGACGGTGTGTAGCAGCAACCCTACCAGATTAGGCCACACTAAGTCATTTGATGATTGATAATGAACATATTGTTCCATTGGATATGGACAAAACATTGTAATTACAAAAGCACTACTTGATTCATGTATTCATCTGTTCTGTTTCTGAGACTTGCGATAGTGTGGGGCTTATGAAATGATTTATTGAGAATTGACATGTACCCGTTAAAAGACAATTGGATGATAACATACAAGGAGTTAGCCTGCACGTGCTTTTTAACGTGAGCTGCATATTCTTCTAAAATGTTCATGATTGTTGTCAAATAAGAAGGTCTGGTTGTATTTCTCACTTCCCAGAATTAATATGATTTCGTCAAAACTGATAATAAGGAGCTTTTGTTTGTCTTGTGATGCACACGAACTTTTTTATACTCTGAAGTGAGTCATTATGTGGTAGATCGAATGTGGCTACCTTTGCTTGTTCATAGATTTGATCAGCCGAGTATACAATCTATAGACAAATATACTTTCTTCAAGACTTTACACTACTTCTTGCTTCAAAGTTCGACTTTAGTGTTCTTTTATGAATATTTTACCAATGTTTGGTTGGCCAGATTAAGCCTGGCAAAGGTGGACGAACGCTGGGTGAGCTAATCAAAACGATGTTTTTCTTTCCTCTTGGTGTTGCGCAGTTTATCTACGAATTACGCTGGTGTTTCTTATAGATGCTTTTGTCTGTCGCACTGGTGCGCCACCCTTGTGTAAGTTTAGCAATCCATATAAGTGGACAGCGCCACATCCCGAACATATCCTTTCTCAGACTAAGCATAACTCTTAATTTGCTTGTTGATTTTAGGGACATCACCGTTGCTTAGCAGATGGGTAGTTGTTTCGTCGTGTAATTTGTTTTACTAACCAGCAGGGTATGAATATTGTCTTTTTCCAAGCTATTCAATGCTTCCTTCTGTCTTTGCTTATTGTGCCCAGTTGTGCGCTGAGTATTACTTTCGAAAAGATAACTATTGAATCACCTACTACATTCCGAATGTCACTCAGTAGGACTTAATTATGCTTTAGAAGTTGGCAGAGTAATACATGTTTCTTGGAGTGATAATTAAGTGTTTGCATGAAGAAACCTTTCTTGTCTTGTAGTGTCTTACATGAGCTCAGCACAGCAGTTCTTCGTATTTGTGGTAACATTGGCCAGGTTTTCCACCGTTTTGTCAATTACCACTTCTTCCCTTTGATCTCGTGATCCCTGGAGCTATTGCTGCTGGCAATTCTTTCAGTTAAATCGAATACATCATTTCTTCGAGTTTTCGTTGTTAGTTAACATACCATTCAATTTATTCTCTATCCAAATGCGATCAGCAATGGTTATCCCTTTTCGTGTGGGAACTGCCTAACTTCAGTTTGTCTTACTGGTGGTGTATAATGGAAGAACTTTTGCATGTAACTAAATCATGGAAGATTAATTACTCAGATGAAGAAGGGAGTTCTACACTGTGTGTTTCGGCGTTTCACACCTATGCTAATGGTGGTTGGCATACTTTTTCAAAACTGCTCACACTGCAGGCGAAGAGGTTATTCAGTTTCTGCACAAAGAAGCAGACATTCCTGAAGCTTCTTTCATTTTGACGCTCAAATATATACATCCAAATATTCAGGCTCTGATGCTGCTGATTGGTCTAGAGGTAAAACATTTGCAAAGTTAACGCTCAGCTCCCAAAAAGCCAAACAATCTGGAAAGAAATCACTGTGCTTTCCTGAACACAATGGGTTTTAAAACAGTGGTATAAAATTCGTGAGTATTTGCTTGCTGTCACTTTCAGAGTCTGCAACACCACAAAAATGAATAGCGGTACCGAGAAAATAAGGTAATTTTATAAATCCATCAAACTACAAACATCTTTCTGTGGAAATCATTCTGAAAACCGTGGACTACTTGGAAGATGAATAAGGAATTCTACATCATTAGGCTTCGAAGTTTCCTAACATTCTGATCTATCAAATGTAATTAGCTCGCAACGATTATTTATGCCAAAGTACTTCCCACGAAAGTAATTGTCCGGCCGATACACAGGTTTGCTTATAGCAAGGTACGTACAGGTTACTCAATTATCAGGAAAATTTCAACAACTTCTGATGAGCTGTGTATGCTTATGGTGAGTATTCGTTGACGACAACTGTTCGTTAGCTTACCTCATAAGGAATGTAGCACTCAGTTGAGATGAGGGGCGGTAAGAACCTTCACAAGCGTATGGGTATGCAAATACACTTCGCCTGTTTAGCGTGCAATTCTACCAGGTATATATTAATATATTAATATGTTCAGAAACCTTTTGATGACCTGATTCCATTCTACTTTTGATTTCTGTTGATTCTGTTGACGGTTCACTCCATCTCAGTTAGGCGGATGCAAAATATATACCTGACCATGGTTGGCGTTCGTGCAGCAACCTTATCCGTGTTACAGCCGGTTGGGATAATATACCCCTTTTCGTAAGCTAATACACAGAAAAGAAACCCTAAACCACAATGGAAACGTGTTTGATGTTGTGTTTCCCATTTTGCAGCGTGAAAACAAGGGGGACTACATACCTTTCTTCCAAACCTCACTAAACCACGCCCAGTGAAGTCAAACGTTGTTTGAAAGGAGCATACGTAATTGCATATCTTAATTATTGGACTACGATAAGACTTAGCTCGGAAATTTTAAATTAAATTAATACTGAAAATTAAAATTAAGTCAATTAAATTAATTTAAATTTCCGAATCTCGTTTACTAGACTTACAACTATAATGAGAGTTAGTGCACTCAATTTGCATTTAATCGTAGCCCCACTAAGGGAAGACCGAACCTGATGATACCGCCTCCACTACTGGTAATGATGAACTGGATTCCTTCAATATTATGCCTATTCTGCTAGGCACTACAGAGTGACAGTGGAAGTTCTTTCCACGTAACTAGAACACAGGTATCTAGCCTCATCCAAGTCTATCGAAAAGCAGCGTGTACTCCTGCCGAACATTACAGACTCGCCTCCTCCTCTGGTGTGAGCCACATCTTAGTCCTCAAAGGTGATGCTTAACTGTCATTTAAAAGGTTTATGTGAGAGCAACAAATTGTTGGGATCTATCGTGTTTTGATAAAACAGCTATTGTATACAACCCAGAGTGACTATCTCCCTCAAGTACAACCACCTGGCACTTATACTGTTTCAGGAAATCGTGCGGTAAAATTAGCTAACTAACTTTCTACCAGCGGTTCAAGTCAAACAAATGATCTTGTGGTATTTAACTCGGGATAAGCGAGTTAGCTTCAAGTGGAGTCCCGCGACAAACAGCGTTTGCATCCTCAGCATCAAGTTAACCAATGTATCAAAATAAAACACTATACGATCGTTCATAAGTCTATCGAAAATGAAAAATATACAAACATGCCACTTCATGGCAAGTGCACATACGTTTGGCGTCATTTCCGTGTTGCGCTATCCACTACTTGTCAAGCTAAAGAAGGAGAACGGTGGTTGTAAGGGACTAACCAACAAGCGCTCCGAGAAGAATTGGAGAGTGAAGAGGCATGAAAAACTAACAGTCTCTAAAACACCTTTTTACTTAGTAAACTAAACACGGTGGGTGGTCTAGTCACACAGTAGTTGGCTGAGTCGCTAATGTCAAAGTAATATTTTGCAACTGCACCAATCTTTGGGTATCAAGTAAAGGTATGAAGCGATTCGATGGTTTTTATCCAATACGTTTGGGGTATATTTCAGTGCATCTGTTATATGTGTTTAACCAAACTAAACACTCTCGAAACGTTGTGTTATTCCCAATCTGTATATCAATTATCAGAAGCCCGTTTACTATTTTCTGTTTAATGTTCACAACGACACTTTGAGATCAAAGGATATAAGAGGCAAAGAGAGAAATCTGATGTGATGCACATCAGATTTTCTGGCCCCTAATTTCAGGAGAAAGCTGAAAAGTTGATGTGGGTTGTCCGGACTCAGAGTGTTTTATTCTCAATCTGGACTTTCCCCGGTTCTTGATAAACAGATTGGGAATAACACAACGTTACTAGCAGGTTGTAATACGCTATGTTTCAACCACCTCGGGTGGCCTTCCTCAGTAGTGTCGTAATCGAAATCACATTCTACCCTGGTGTCTTTATCCCCGAAATGTGTAGGCAGTCAGCGGTTAACAGTGTCCAATCAATAGTCACTGAAGGAGACTGTAGATCTTGATGGTTGAGTGCTTCAACTGGTCAGTCTATCAAGCTTATTTTGTGATGAATAAGTTTCATCCACAGCAAATAGGATAACTAAAAGCAGGAGAGTGTTTTGAATGTTGTGTGTAACACTGCAATGATAACGTCATACATATAAGAAATAATCTATCGAACGTGACGGCACGGAAAGTAGCGAGTGACTCACCACCCACAATAACATGTACACCCACTGGACGCCCCAACTCCGCCAGCCCAGACCATTACAAACTGCCAACCACTAGAAAATCAATCAAGATAAACTCAACCATTAATGGTCGTTTTAACATCATTTCATCGAAAGAAGTCAAAAGGATTTTGGTTTCAGCATTGCACCTGACACAATCCAGCTCGGTCGTCTAGAAAAGGCAAACTGCCGTTGACTTTTCGTGAAACGGGATGTGATCGTGACTGAAGAAATTGCCTGAACTTCTGTTTTGTCACAGGTTTCCCATAGGAAACACTGCCGTAGATACTACTAGACTCTCGTCCTCTTATCTCATAACTCGGCCCAGTAAACAAATGTCCACATCAGATAGTGCATTATGCGCTAATGAAATCATCTTCATAAATAAACGCAGATGAGTTAGGTCGCCATACAGTTATACGAACAGAAATTGCAGTTAGAACTTAATGAAACAGCTAGGCGGTGTAAGCCAACCCAAACAAGTAAAAATCATTTTGTGACTTTGGTGAGTTAAGCCGTAAGTTTGAAAGTTTGATAAGTGCTTTTTCATTTCGTGCATGTCACACTAACTGACAAGTACTTGCTCATTGAACACAACTATTTATAGATAAATGATATAATTAAGGGGTATCAATACAAGATGAACAGGTGAAATGTCGTCAGTAATTCTCGAGCAGTATATTGTGATTTTGGCTGCATTTTTTGCAAAAGTATTTCGAACGTGCATCTCACAAAAATCGTAGACTTTCGGACAGGTGTCAGTCTCGTGTAATACCGAAGAGAGGTCGGTCCAAAGTTTGAACACTTGGTGTACTTTGGTGGCGTAGAAATTCTGCGAGATTCATCTGTGAACGCCTAATGTTGGAAAATGCCCCCATTGTTCTACATCACATTAGGTCTGTTCTGTCTGTGTCGTACGCTTCTCGCTCATTTTCGTGAATTTTAGACAGCAACTGTTTTGGTCTCCCCAAGGAGGTCACTGCGTTCAACTTCCATGACAGAAACACTATGTTTTATCTTCGCAAGTACTTAATCACACTCGCTACAGTTGGTTAGTGACTAGTTTTTTAATTGCTGCTAACTGATTTACTTGCACAGACAAGGACCGTGAACAAATTTCAGTGTTCTCCGGAATGCAAGTTTTCATTTCTCTTTATATAAGCCTTATATCTATTCCTCAGAATTCGTTTTGCTAACGTACGTCCTTAATTTTCAGCAGTTAGAAGTATCCATCCCTCTTGCTACCCCGAATGACTATTGCGTTTAATGTTACTGATAATTCTTTTTTTTTCCATGAGGAAACAGCCTACTGACAACCGTTCTAAGCTTATTCCTAAATATATGCTGGAAAAATCTCACCCTTGGTCCTCATCTTTTAACCGTTTTGGTGTCTCATTTGGCTTCAATTCATCAAGGTAACAATGTTTTTACTGAAGTAATAAAACGCATCTTTATATTATATTTCGAATGTCCACAGNTTTACTGAAGTAATAAAACGCATCTTTATATTATATTTCGAATGTCCACAGCTTATATTCATAATTTTCATACTTTTCGTTGAATATAGCGTTTCTTTTCCAAACGTAAAACATGATATTAGCATTTTACTGATATGCTGTTCTACCTCCTGGAACCGTAATTTCGAACCATTTAATTTATGTTACAAAAATTTATGTCTACAGTGTATTTCCATGTCTGCATTAATGACATATCAGCAATAATTATATACTTTTTGAAATGGAAACTGCGGGTTAAAATCGTTGTTTTAAACTGGAATCTCAAACGTTCTTTACACTATACCCTTAATCATATGAATTAGTATACACCGTTAAGTTACTTATGTGCATGCAATTAATTTTTTACATATGAATGTTCGGTCGATAGGTTTCAGTCTTTTGGTGTCATGGTTTGCACTTACGTGACCAGCCTAGTTGTTGTTTCGATTAGTTGAACAATCCGTATTACAGTTCACATCTGACATCCTTGTTCACAATCAAGACATAAATATCCGATATCTACTTATAAAGCGCATTGTTCAAAAGATTTTTCAATTTGTTCCCAAGTGTGCAGTTTTTGCGATGTGACATTGTGCATCATATGACCACGCAATTCATTAAGTCAGTTGAAATATATAGTTCGAGGTAGATTGCATATCGACAAGTGATTATCATCATCTGAAAAGGGACTTTAATAATGGTCAAGTTTCTAACCCAAAGGTATTGGAAAACGCAATTTAGAAAAAAATTAGTGACATTAATTCTCCACTTGACCATGACAAGGAGAGAAATGGTACCAGCATCAATTCGAATATGACCCGTTAGGCTCATTTATGCATAATTGTCTAATGATGCCAGTTTTCTGTCACAAACAAATCACAAGGAATACGAAAGTTATTCGTAGGTGCTTTTCTTAAACAGACAAACAGGTTCGAATAACTTGATACGCCATTAAATCTCTTATCTCATATCAGCTGTCAATAGCTCGCAAATATCAACGCGAATCTTAGAACGCTGCTGTGACCTTTTACAGTGTTGAAAAATGGGCAGGTATTTTTATTGGGCACATAAACTATCTTGTGCATAAGTGGCTAAGTCGCCTTCTAAAGTTAAACGGCTAATAAACAGAAAATATTTATTAAATGGAATATCAATCGTTTTCTGGTGGCAAATACATTATTGATGAATACGTAAAAAAGGGCGAAACAGTGGATACTTCTCTTTATGAAAGGAGAACCTGTAAAACACTAGAAATATATAATCCACGGTTTGATATTGAAAATTCAGGCAAGTTACAACTGACCGAAGATCAGCATATGTAAGATATATAATATTCACAATTGTTGTCTTAAATATTTCTCTACATTGAATTATGTAATGCAGTCGTTCGGAAGACAGTATTGATAAGATTCAGGCTTCATCAAAAAACCATATGAACGTTCTGTATATCCATCTTGGCTGAAGTTTATTTAAAAGTCGCTAGAACCAACTGTAATGGATGAAAATGGCGAGTACTATTGGTTATCTCCGCCTAAACCAAACTTTGAGGAGTACAATTTTCCAAACCAGTATTCAGTGTTCACCGTATTAAACACACGGAGTGGTAATTGTAGTTACTTTTGCAAAACTTAGAGAAAAAATGGGTTATTTGTAAAATTTTATCAGATTCTTTCCGATAGGAGAATAATAAATGTTTCTGCTTATTTTTAACGCTCCTACCCAAGGCTCTAATTCGTAGAGTGGCATCGAAATCCTACCGCTACACTGCGTCTATGTATTTGTTACCCAACATTTCAGTATGTGACTAGATAGAGTAAACGTCCGTCAAATTTCCAACAAGACTTTTGAACGAGTATCGCATGGCAGAAATACGTGTTGACTGCACCAGAAGTGACTAGAAAATTTTTCCGTGACAGTTGGTTTCTATTTAACCCGGTGGTTCCACGTATGATCACACGAAATGAGCGATAAATATGAAGTCAAACTGTAAGGCTGCTGTCACTTCTATGTTCGCAATATACGAGCAGTTCTGCAAACACATTTGCTAAGAAACCTTCTTTGGATATTCATTTCGACAGTTGCTATGCCCACACAACACCCTGTACGCAGGCACAGTTAAAAGCACCTTGCTTCTGGGCAGTCTAAATCCATCATGGCAAAAGCCGGAGCTGTGATCAGTATCCTCGTGCTATTTCGCAATTCGTCAAATCTTACACGAAAACCTAACTGTGAGTTATGATATGGTTGAAAGCGAGAACAGTAAGTTACATCACTGACCATCACCTTGGATTGTATATTAGGAGAATAAAATTGATTTTTTTTTCAATTTTACCATCACTCAAAGTTGATCGCAGCTTCCGCATTCAGATATTCTCTCCAGCTAGCCTCTTTCGAAAACAAGCACCAGACTCGAGTTTCGCTCTCATTAGAGCTCGTCAGTTTTGCATATCCTTGCCACGGCCCGGATTTGAACTCCGGCCATTCCAATCATGAGGCAACCGTGTTAACCACTGCGCCATTGACCTCACATCAGGCACGACCGAATTATCAAATGTGAACGCTCAACCACTCTCGCTTGTGAGCAACTATTAGGTTGCCTGATCGTCTCGAGAGGAGACACAGTAACTGTCCTGTTAACTCCAGTCGATAACCCCGCGATTAGGACTTCCGAGGCAGGTCGAGATCACTGAACTCATTAAACTTGCAAGGCGATATTTTAGATTACTGATGAGCAGTCGGGGATTTGGTTCATTTTCAATGGCGCAGTGGTTAGCACGGTTGCCTCATGGTTGGAATGCCGGGGTTCAAATCCCGGTCTTAGCAAGGATATGCACTACTGCTGAGCTCTAATGACAGCGAAACTTGAGTCTAATGCTTCTTTTCGAAGGTGACTGGCTGGAAAGTCTATACGAATGCGAAGGCTGCGATCAAATATGAGTGATGGTCAAAATGAAAATAAAACAAATCCCCGACTGCTCATCAGAATTGTTTTTGTATGCACGTCAATACATGGCTGTTCATCTCAACTTGCCATTGCTGAAAATCTTCTGGGCCCTAATGAATGTCGGGTGCCAACGTAATTTTGGCCATTCATTTATTACATCATAAAAGACTCAATCCTATACAAATTATTGACTGATGTGCAAATGAGATGGATTCGTTGTTATTTTACGGGTCTGAGTAATCTGGTTTATTAGACGATTTGTCCGAAGTATAATCAAACTCAAGACCATACTGTCTTTCTTGGCTTACCTACTTGCAGCAGAGTAATAGACCGTTCATTAGAACCGAACCAGAAAGAACACACACCACGCTTGTCATCATCTCGTCAGATTAGCTCTCGGGATTCTCCCACCTCTCTTACGCCGTACGAGGCTTGGAGTCCGACTCTTAATGTAACTCAACTTAACCGCCATGTCGTACCCGAAGTTAGGTCGATCTTAATAGACCGGTTAAAGTGGAACGTTTACTTTATGCCACAGCTTTGTCGATGCAGTTGACTATTTCACTTTATTAGTATCGGTCAGCTGAATAATGTATGCATACGTTAGATGTTGGCATCCATGTAAGATGTTCGTATTAACGTAGACACTAGGATTCATTAGGGTGTCACAAACTGATGTGCTCCATAAACTCGGCGTGGTTAATACCGGCAAGCACAGTGATATTCGGACGCTTATTCCGGTTCAGACATATCATCATATAATATGAACCTAAAGGCATCGAGAAACTGTCATAAATGGGACAACTTACATGCTTCTATGAAATAACTCTTATCGTGTGGCTCGGAGTTTTTAAAAGATTCCAGGGTAGAAATCACAAGTTGGCTGTTGTTGGTTTGCAAAAGACGTTGGAGTTCGGCGGATGCGTTGAAATACAAGTCTGCCTCGCGAACCCAGCGATCCACAATGATTCGCAATGTGTATGAACCAATATACATGGAAAGTATGCAGAAGTTCAAAATGTTATGTGAATTTGCTATGTAAGACCTGAATCCGGCGAAGTATATATGTTTCACATCGGCAAGCAGTAAACCTGTATGGGTTGAAATGAAAACTTTGCAAAGAAATATTCCACATATACAGTACAGGACATGAATCGCAATTCAACCAGAATCACCCTGACCACGCAATCGTACGAAATAAACTAATCGGAAGATGTATTTGCATAACGAACGAAAACCTGCAAACGTTTCAACGCTATGTTTAACGGTCAGTAGACCATCTTAGTTTAATGATTACAACACCAATCCCAAGTAAAATATGCTTCTGTTTTCCCCTATGCTCACTGTTTTCAGATGGTTTTACGTTAACTGGTTCGTTTGCTTGTCGAAAAGATGAAGTTGCAAACGACAAAACTGTCATACTTGCAGAAGTATTTTCATTTGTTAATTTGCTGGAAATCATTGGAAATTGAAAGAGACCGTTCCTTTTGTTCTCCTGAAGTTGAAGATGTTTTCAGTTCTATCTCCGATGCCCCGCAAACTGTTTTGCCGTTTTGTTTTCAAGGAGTGGTATGACATTTTGGAAATGCGATGGGTTCCTCAAATTTCGTAGACGACTGTTTAACGAGTGAACCTGAAAATCGGCTGCCTACTGTATGACAAGACTGTGTACTTTTTGTGATCACGTCAGAAGTCAACTGGACTGTTATTGCTACACTATTCTGAGGTGTTTCCACTTGCCCACAATAAACTTCTATGAAGAGGTTGTGAAGTGTAATTCTCAAAACCTGACTGGTGATAAGAAATTGCAGGCGTGTGCCAGCAACTGCACCGTTGACCATATGTTACGGAGGCTCTTACGAGTGTGACGTCTCTTAACATAGCAAATTTTAGTTCATTTTCAAATCTGTACAACCGTGTCCATTACGAATTGGTCACCTTATAAAGAGAAGAGTTATGTTACGTCGCGTTTTTAAAAACCACAGTCCTTGTTCGCCCAGATTGAGAGAATAAAATTTCCGAACTTATTCCTGGAGGTTGGAATATAAATGAAGTAACCCAGGTTTAAGAAATAATTGATTTATAATTGGATGTATTTCTTAAATTTTGCATCCTTGGTAGGAGCTTTGACTATCATCACGAGTATGGCTACATTGGAGATGACAGCAGTGGTCTTCAACAAGTAGTGTGATTTTTTTAGTTCGTGTGCATACAGATATTTTTTGTCGCCTGGAGTTAAGCTATTAAGTAAAGCATTGGAATAAACTACCAACGAGTTTTTCGCTTCAAAGCAAACAACATTTAAGGACTGCTGCTCACCTAACTGCTTGCCTGCGTCGACTGGTATATAATCATCTTTGAATTAAACTGAACAAGGAAGCCGAAGGCAAGAAATAGAACGAAATTATAACACTGGTTTCAGGTCCACCTGTAAAAAGCGCACTTTGAGAGCGCACCACTTTAAACATACGCGTTCTTATGGCAGGTATTGATAATGAAGTGCTCAACGTAAATAGGTTCAATTTCATATCACTGCTTGCACGTCCCACTTGTGAGTGCATCTGCTACTGTTCACACGTCGGTTTAGGGAATTGTCTAAATACATTTTAACGTGTTCCGTGTGATCTGATAAACACCGCTGTCGTTTGTCAAAAAACTGTAAACCGTAACATCTGTGAGCTTCATAATGAATTTGCTCTCACTTTAACGGCATTATGTCTGAGGCTTTTTGACCTTGATAATTTCTCTGGTATCAAAACAACTTGTGACATATCTGAAGAGCAGCAAGGGCTTTAGTTTTTTGTGTGGAATGAACGCAACTCATCAGAGACCGTGGCTGTCGCATCCCCACAGACTATCCAGTAGTCCCCTTCCGAAAAGAAAAACACTAGCCTGGAGATTCAGCTTCATTAGAGCTGGTCATTAGTGCATATGCTTGCCACGCTTTTATAAGGCAAACGTGTTGACCACTGCGCCACTGACCTAACATTAGGCGGCTGAAAAATCTCTGGGAATGCAATGACTAAGATCGACCGCAAAGGTTGTTAGATTTATATGGACAACAAAATCACCAGTCAACTGTAATCAAAATATCGCTCAACAAGTTGAAAAGTTCTGTGATTTCAACTTGGCGAGAAGTCCTAGTTAAGGGGTGATCGACTAGAGTTAACAGAACAGTTACTAAGTCTCCTGTGCAGGAGATCGTGCAAACATAGCAGTGCTGACAAGTGAATGTGGCTGAGTGTTCATACATGATGATTCCGTCATGACTAACTTGAAGCTAATGACACAGTGGTGAGCAGGGTTGTCTTATGGAAGCGTGGTCGTAGGTTTAGTCTCAGTCGTGGCAAAGATATGCACTACTGGACATACATTAGTAACAAAAGCAAAACGCGATTCTGCTCCTTCTTTTTGAAAGAGTGTTTCCGACTGACTGTTTTAAACATTATTTTGCTCTGGTGGTGTTGTTCGTAGCTTGAATTGATTGTTCTGGTATTGATATGTTCGCCGAGCTTGGCATTTAGGTTGCAAACGTTTCATCACCAAGCGAGGTGACATCATCAGTGCGTGAGTGCTTTGGCGTATAGTTTTGAATGTGGCGTCTTTTTTATACGCTCTGTTTGTCGAATGTTAGGAAGCAGCCATTATGGCGAACTTAAATACACTCAAGTCATGCCTCGCCTAATTCCCATTCAGCTGCTAACCTTAAATTGTCTGTTCTAATCATTCTCAATGTTGCAGCCGATTCAACTGGTCTTACGTGATGTCTGAATAAGAAGTTTTCAGTCAGCATTGCAGTTTCCTATTCACTCGTAGCTTGTTTTAACGGTTCATAATCTCTAGGGTCCAAGTTGGACACAGCGATTTCGAATGTAGTCTGCACGACGACATATTCTAAAAAAACATTGTATGTACGCTTCCGATATTTCTCATCGCTTTTAACTTAGTAGGCATATACTGTGCAATAATACATGCGGAATTTCGAATCGCAAACGGTCTAAATTTCATCAACTCCATTGCGAAGCATCATCAGACAAACAGTGTGATAATTGCGATAACCGTATTAAAGTCGGAAGACATCATTTGGTGCTATATACGCAAATGTATACACAGCGACAATTAGTCTTCTTTTATGAGATGAGACCTGACAGCCACAATCCGTCCACAGGTTGCGTTACGTACCAGCGTTCGCTTAGGTAACATTTACTGAATGGAGGAAATTACTCGTCGAATTGACGGTTATTACATCACCCACTGATACGTTCAACAAGTGTCAGGAATATTTACACCATGGAATAGCAGAAGCGTTAAAATGCAAACCCGTTCCCATCCGCAAATTTTTCGCCATCTTTACTAAAGCTATACTTATGTCGAACTGTACCGTGTGAATTAGGTGATTCGTGTGCACATTATGTATATTTCAATCCGTTCAAGCGGTATGAACAAATTATATCCATACATTTTGCTACAGTGAAAGTAACCTTACATATCTCCAGACATTCTGATTTCAAATTACTGTGGTTAAAGTCGTTATGCCAGCCAGTATGTTAGCCGTTTTACAATATACTTCGTCAGTTACTGTTTTTTCTTCAACGATTTTTGATTTTTTTAAAATATCGACTGAATTGACTAAATCCCTCAGATAGTATTGGAGAGTATATTACAGCGATGAAATTAAACGGAAGCTGTAATTTTAAAAATATATCACGGGCCTTCAGAAGATAGTTGCTTCTAACTTGTGCTGTGTAAGATAAGTTCTAAGTTGGTATCGTCTGTTCGAATGTATTGGTGGACGGTATGCGGTTACGCAAATCCTCAATTAAATGTTGTAGTTTTCAAGCAATTTTATACCGCGAACTTGTGTAGTTGAGCTGGTGTAATGTCACTTGAGTCTGTTTCAATTACCTTTTTCCCCAACACAGAACTGTCAAGCGCTTATCGTGCGATTCGATATTAATCACCAAATGTAAAAACCCCAATAATAATGTGTTTAGCTAAAGCATACTCAGGACCACTAGAATGTAGAAATCTCATTCACAGGGTGAATTACGCCCTACTAGGCTCATACAACACCAAACTGCTATCGCTTTGGAAAGATCATTGTATATTACGTTGCACACGCATCAACTATACTTTGTTTAACTCAACTACTGGCAAACTGTCTGATTACAGGCTGATGTCCCACTGCAATACCACTGAATGATAGTGTGCTAAACGTTTCACATTGTGTTCTGAATTTCCTTTTCACAGCCTATCGGTGATACCCGTAACCCCCCACAGCTACGTCCTACCGCCAGAGATTTTGCTAAAATGTGACAGCAGAAAACCGGTCTTAAGTACACCAGCCATTCAAGGGACGATACAATAAAATATTGTGCTGGTATGATTTTACGCAATTTATGATGAAGGCACCATGATTTTCAATGAGTGTAAGTTCCATTAGTCAGGCGTATAATCAGGGACACACTTTCGTTAGCTTGACAGATGGCCACAAGCTAATACGGTTGCCAAGATGACCACCACTCACATTTGAGCGCAGCCTTCGCATTCAGATATTCTCTCCAGCTAGCCTCTTTCGAAAACAAGCACCAGACTCGAGTTTCGCTCTCATTAGAGCTCGTCAGTTTTGCATATCCTTGCCACGGCCCGGATTTGAACTCCGGCCATTCCAATCATGAGGCAACCGTGTTAACCACTGCGCCATTGACCTCACATCAGGCACGACCGAATTATCAAATGTGAACGCTCAACCACTCTCGCTTGTGAGCAACTATTAGGTTGCCTGATCGTCTCGAGAGGAGACACAGTAACTGTCCTGTTAACTCCAGTCGATAACCCCGGGAAGTCTGCGATCAAATGTGAGTAATGGTCAAATTGATAATAAATCAAATCCCCGACTACTCATCAGCATTACTTTTGTCTTCACTGATGTCGGACTGATCACCAAACAAAACAGCATTCACGATATTCTATTGAGATTTAATATCGCTAGCTCAACTGCTCCAAGAAATGAATTATTGTTCATTTTGATTAACCATCTGTTTGCTCTCGGCTTTCTTTATTTGCTGGCGGAAAAGTAAATCTTTCAAGTGGTTCGTCGAACTTACCAAGGGACAATTCATAGTAGCGGGGGCGGGTTGCCAGTAAGATAAGGTAATGGTGTTTACCTTTTAGAATAACGGTCTTCACAACATGAGGAGTGAGCTGTGGCGTGTTTGTTAGTTTTCAAATAGGGTACACTCAACACTGTATTTTTTTCAAACATTCCAGTCACCACGGTAATGAGGAAAATATACTGATGTGGTTTGCTTTGTGTTCAACCTATCCGACCTGTGGTAATCAAGTGAACATTTTTCTGCGTAATCTATTACGTTTGGAACAAAAGCTTTTCTATGTTGGCCTGTATAGACAAATCTGCGTGAGAGTGGTTTTAAAAATTGGAAACGACTCGTTCCCTACTGAAGTTTGAACAGTCTTCGGAACGCGAGAACTGGTAGATACATGCATTCAATATTGGCTCTGCAGTACCAAACTTATAATAACCTCAAGCGGCTTTTGTTTCAAGTCGAACATTTAGGAGTAGGCGGGATGGATTGCCCACTATTGGGTTGGAAAAAATCACTAATTCCATGGCAAGGTGAAGCCCACGACCGATTAGTTCTGAACACAATAAACAGGCTGCAATCGCGTTATTGTGAAATCCTCAGTAAACCTAAAGAATATTGGACTGAGATAACATAATAGGATTCTGAATGCATAAAATGGGTCGATGACGTGACGTCGTGACCTCAAGATATATTCTGCGACTGCGGACACTTGTTGATTGCGTGTTTCAACAACATTGACGCTATCCGGTTATACGGAGTTTTATATCCATTTAGGTAAACGGTCGTTCACTCTGGAGATCAAGCACCTCTCGGTCTTACCTATGTAACCATCCTTGCAGTTACATGTAAATTGGTGGATACATGACAAGATGACGCCGATATTTTGATTGAACAAACAGGCAGTCTCTTGGTTCGAGGTGTTACATAAAGTTCGGTTGCGTTGAGTGCCCGTTTATTCGAATTCGTTAGACTTCGTGTTGTTTGACGCATACTGTAGTCACTCTTAAAAGACAATTCCATATTAACCTTTTTTTTCCCGCTGTGGCCACACCATCGGGAAGTGTATTTATGTGAAACGTTTTGGATAACCGTCCTATTGTAATACGGACGTGATCAACTCTAATTCCTCCGCAAGAATGTCCTGTGTACAGATTCGTCCTGCTCGTGTGAATAGTCTGTTCACTGGCGCGCGTTTATGATGGACCGATGTGAAACTACTAAAGTTCAGGTACTGATGGGACCACGTGAATTTCCAATAAATATTTTGATAGCTGGCTTAGTAAAACCATCATTCCGGCAATTTGTGGGGTGGTTTGGAGAGGACAGAGAATTATCAGTATCAAATCCACAGGTTACTTTCGGGTTGAGATGACAACTATTTAAGCGCCCCACTACGTTACCTCATTTTAACGAGCCTGCAGATATAATCAATTGTCTCGTGTAGCAGGATATTTATGAACATCGGATGACCATCTACGTAAAAAACTGATTGATCAGCAAGATTGGTGTTGTACTAGTCACTGATCATTTTGAAAAACTGTTTAATACAATTATGTCTGAAACGTTCGTTTTAATGGAGTGGACTGATGACTAACCATCTTATCAGTTTATATTCCGGAGAATTGGTCAATGCCATATTGCCAAGAGACTCTCCAAACGTGCGTGTTTTGGGGAGGCTGTAGTGTTAAGGTGTCAGCAATTCACACAGTTTAAGGGATTTGTACCTAATACCGTCGACTACGCACAGTCGTCAGAAAGGTTGAAAATGCCGTCCTATGTGTTCTGTTATTTCACTGATGTTGTCCATTGTCTATTTGCTAATGTTCTTTCAATCCTTTAATATTGGCAACATATTCTGCATGTTCGCCTTCTTGCCTAAAATGAGTGGCCTAGATCTCTCGTGTGACTTACTCACTGTCATTTCTCATTTTAGTAACTACCGATTGGTGGGTTTATTCCTGCAAACTTTACTGCTGTTACTATTGCTAAATCACGCGTGATATCGTCATCTAAAGAACAAGAAAGTGGGCCTCTATGGAACCTCAGTTGCTGTAAAAAAGAATTATCACATTATCAAAGTCTACTGTTTCGAGGATTATGAAGTTAGAAGCTCTAATACCACTCTGTTATGGTTCACGCCTCTTCATGCAGCAGTGGTGCGGTACAATCAGTGTCCACTGGCGAAGTAATTTAGATGAATGCACGCCTGGCACAGACATCACTAAACAATGGTGGAATGATTCAGGTCAGTCTGTAGTGTGTAGACAAGTATGCTAACGTATCTCCCTAACCTGCATATGATGTGACAACCCTCACTGATTGATTCACATTCCTGCGCATATCACAGACAGTTTTTAACTGACGCGTAGGGATTCGCACGTGCAGTGTATCCGAAAGCTATGTAGTGGAATCACGGACAACCTTCTGAGAGCTAAGTTTCAGCAGAAGCGCACTTTCTAATCTGATAGACATATACACATATGTACTTCAAAATGCTAATTCGGCAACTGCGCACGATCAGTTTGACATATAGTCTTTAGAAATAAGACGTCTGCAATGTAAATTCACCCGAAGCAGCTTGTCTACTCTTGTTTATTTCTAAAACCTTCATAGTTTTCGAAGTGATGCCGCTCATAATGTAAGATAGTATCAAGTTATCGTAATTTTTTCATCCGGGATTCTTCAGCTCGGTCAATTTGTGGTAACGCCATAATTTGTCCACCATTTCAGTCACGGAATTCCATTGTTGTCTCATCCCATATATATGTGCATATTAATAGGTTCGTCTAAATAAACTGACAGAATATCTTTGACATTAGCAAAAATACTGGGATATGGTCTAAGCACCTTAAAAATATTCTCACAGGTAGTTGTAGTTCTGGTAATCAATCAATAAGATTCTGAGAATGTTCTACTGAGGTTTACACTACGCGCGTTACCTTATACTCCTCGGATATTTTAGTTTAACCACATCACCGTACAATACCATCATGGGACTGACGACTTCCACCTTTTGCACTCCTCTATATCGAACTTCGCGTCTATCTTTGCTGGGTCCTAACATGCTTAAACATGAAGAAGCTCGCAAAAGCGCACTCGCGCCGCTTCTTAATTTGCCTGTTTAACTTCTATGTTCCTGTTCTAGAGGAAAGCTGAACGCCTACAAAATCACACACTCCATTATTTCACAAATTCAAACGTACTATGTAAACCAAACAGCAAAGGTATTATGCAGATTCTTGTCTGGCGTACTTCTTTCATAACGCCGATGTATCGGAAGAATTTCAGTAGAAGTGAACACTTTAACACGGTAAATGGTGGGCGTTTGAATTATCTGTCTTCCCAAGGCTGAGCTCCGGATAGTGGTTTTAATTTGGTTTTTCAGCCTAAACTTCCAGCACTTTGTTATTTTGTTACGGTGAAGTTCAGGTTGTTCGACAATCAATTACCTTGCATACGAACGGGTGTATGTGCGTTTGCCTTTCCACCAAATACTTGCAAAACGAACAACTCACCTGCAACCCAGAGTACTATACACAGTTGTACGTGCGTGATAATCACTTTAGACGGTCGAAAATTGGTGGCCAGCCATTTTTTCACGCTCTCTTCATCCTCAGCCACCGCGGCTCCGCCCCTGTCATCCAACAGACCCTCGTAGTTCTCCTCCAGTCGAAAAGTGGCAGCCGCCAAGAGAATGAGGAACAGAAAATGCGACACCACGTGGGTGGCAAATTTGGCAGCTGGACAGCGCATTGAACGGGCCAGCTGAAGTTATTGGTGGTTCCCGGACATTACAACGACCCCGGATTTTGAGTGGACAGTAGAAAAACATATACAAATGTATAAGTTATTCCGAAATTTGTTCACAGCCAATTTACTCAACTGAAACCGCACCCTATCATTTTAGATGACATAGTGTAAGAGGGTTGTATGTGTCTTGTTTATGAAAAATGTCAGTGTTCATTGTGAGCGAAGCAACTGTATGGCTTCTGTCATGGTTACATATAAAAACTTCAGTACCTGTATAAGTACGTAAATTCAAGACGGTTGTTTTTCTTAATTCATTGTTGCCAGTGTATGCGTCTTTCCTCAACAGGGAAGACGTCGTACAATGTAACACCAATATCATACTGTAATTCATTAACTGGCAAAATGCGGTACACTTCAAATTTAATACAGTAATGTGCACACATCAGGTTATTTTGGAATATGAACCGTAGACCAGCGGGTTAACCACCCAGATTACGTCCTTCAATGTTTGTAATCTCGCTGATTTTCGTCTTTCGTTGGACACAGCAAAATCGCGAGTATTTCTCGGTGTCACTGAAACTTATCCTATAAAATTTTGCTAAGGTGTGACGAACTTCTGATTTCTGTCAAAGTGATCACACATTCCATAAAAGTATGAATTAGTTTGCAGTGTGAGACATTGACCACTCTGATTTGTAAGCGTCACCATATGTCCAAAATGAACTAAACATCAGTACACCGATGTAGTTAAGTTGACAAACTAATCACGGTTGATAACAATATAAAATGAATAACAGATTGTGTTGACTAAGAAAGTGTGGATCATCCAGTTTAGAAACCTGATTTTCTCAACTCACGGTAATTCTCAGTGACAAAGATGAACGGCGCTGTTCGATGTTGACGATTATGAGGACAAACTAAGTGCGATGGGCTTAAGAAAATCAAGAAAGGTACAACAACATTCAAAATGTATAAACTGTATGATACTTCAAAGAATATGACCGAAATTTTTCTGGTGGCGCCAGCACTTTTGCACAGTTTGCGGAGAAAGTACGTCCACCCAACAATGTATGTGCGACCTTTGAATTGGGAACTTTTGCTCGTCTACTGATGAGCGGTAGTTAATGAACACAATGTTTTAGTGAGCAATAACGGTTTTGCCAGACGTTCACCTATTTTTTTATGAGGCACAACTTATGGTGAGCTCAATAAACATCAAATATTAATATGATATTAACATTCTACATATGGAACGAATATGTTGCCAAACGTAGGTTGATGTAGGATTTCGAGGCCCAAAATGTGGCCTTGCTCGTATGCGGCTTTCATCACTGATTCCAAAATGACAAAAACCTTTGTGTTCCTTCTCTGCGACACTTCACTATGTTAACTTCCACAAAAATCCGATTAGTATCCAAAACTTTTCTTAGATAATGTGAATGTTCTTGGTTTTTGGAATTCTGTTTGATTAGTGTTCGTGAAAAAATTGCGGCCGACTTAGTACGAAGGAAGCTGTGTAATTTGAAAGAGTTACACTAATGTAAGTAACTCGAGAATGTAAATTTGTTTATTTAAACCGAAATTTGCTTGTTACTAGTTAGCAGTTTCGCAAATTCCGCGCATCCTTCCATCAGGTTTTCCCATGAAGACACCCACAGTAATGCGCTTTTGCAATTTAACACAGTTCCATTCCCAAATTCACAGTGAGTAAAGTTGTCAGGTATCGTTTGCCAAAGAATTATTCATCCATTTTATATGTTAGTAAGAAACCGGTGTTGTAATGCAAACCCCTTTTGCAATGAAGCAATGGGAAAACAATTAAGTGGCATTGCTCATTTAGGGCTTGAGTTGGTGTTTACCCACAGGTTTATTGCTGTGAATTAGAAAGCAAGTCAGCAATCCATTTGTTCCAAAAATCGTCTTCTTATGGACTGATATTTCAATTGCTTTCAACGGAGTACGTTCATCTGATGATAGGGAATTTTCACTTTGGCTTCCTCTAAGACTTCCATGGACCCCAAATAGTGCCCCCTTGAAAGTGTTTCCCAGTAACCGAGCATTTGTAATACTTCCGGATTGGCGAGAGATGATATACATATGTATATTGTATCAAAAGCAACACCGCGTCCATTGTCAAATAATAATCAGTAGCTGGTCGCCAGAATCTCAGAAGGAAACGAAATAATATGATCCAGTTACACAGGTTGGATCGATAGTTGGACCAGTAATCAGTAGTCAGAACCTTTCTGATGACTACGAACACCGTTTGTTTGCTTGTTTCAGCGACAGTACGTTGCATCTGAAAACTCGGATTTCTGCTCCCATCTTGGTTTTGTCTTCGTTTTGCCTACGTAAATTCGTCCATTGTTATTTATGAACTCATAGTTATGATCTGAGGTGACACCGTGTAAGTGGTCTTTTCTGATGAGTCTCGCAAGTATTTTCTAGTTTCCAGTGAAAACATGAAATTTTCTTTTAACGGGAATTAGTTTTGTCTGTAGAATTTTGCGTGCGTTATGCTCTGTTGTAAAAGAGAGTTCTTAGTGGAGGAAATTTTCTCGGAGAGCGCTCGTTCGGGTTGAATTTTTGGCTTAGTTTCTCTTTCTGTGGTCATTTTAGCGGTAAACATTTAATGGGAGTAAAGAAATGGGCTCGTCTGATTGGTTTGCAGGTTACGCTGCCCATAGGCCTCATTCCTGTGAAACATTTGTGCCAATTCGCTTAGTTCAAAAAATGTGAAAACAGTGATGCTCAAATATCGGTTAGGAGACCTGGATTTCCTATAGAGAGCTCCTTCAACAAAATTGTCTCCCCCGCGACTACTAAATATGTTTGGAAATTTCACGCAACTACCAGCCAAAATTCACACATCGCATTAAGTTGGGGTGACAATCACTTACGCGTTGCACCAGGTTATCTGCTTTTTGTGTGGGACACAATCTTCTATTGACACCTAATGTAGCGATACCATTCATATGTGCACGTAAGTCACAAAACTGTCAGCTGAACCACCAAAATGGAAAAACCGTCTTTACCAATTACAATTGCATTTAGTAGCATAGGCATAACGTGCAAATCTCCGCCAAGTTAAGAGTTCAGTGAAGATCAAAGTAAGCGGTTGCAGAGAATTAATTAAATTGGGATGAATCTGATATGTAAAAGAAACCTCCCTAAAAGTTAACACGAACTATAAAACGAGGACCATCAACAGATGGCAGTGATCCTGGAAGGTGACCTCTACTGATGGGTGAGTGATCCTTCTAGTTCAGGAGAGAGTCAAAATGCCGAATAGTGTGTCCAAAATAATGAATCGATTTGTAACTGCAAATCTCACACCATCTGTATAGGGAAGCACTTTTTAGCCACATGTGTATTCACATATTTTTAAAATGACAGCAGTATCACATCTCATTCGTTTGGTACCTGGTATGGTTAATGTATAATGACTTTATAATTCACTGTTTAATGCATCGGGTATGAAACTTCATGGAAATATTGAAATAATTCTAGATCAGTCTACAGTCATTTGCTTGTTTGCGAAATGCAAAGAATACGTTAGTAAAAACCGGTGTGGTATCATTGATCTAGTTTGTCGTAGACTAGCTGCAAGCCGATGGGAACGCATCGTTTTGTCAAAGCTATTTTTGCGGTGTGCAAATGGTAGTAAATCTGTGGAAACCAATTTGATTAAACCTCGTTTTTTTACAAGGTACATGCACATAGTTCACCAAACTATTGCCCATTAACTCAAGAAAATATCACTCAAATGGTTTTTAGTTGTTACAACACTTTCCTAACTTCTCAGCAGCTAATAACGCCAGAAACTTCAAAGCAGCCTATCCTTAACTGCTCCATGGATCTGTACATCCGTGATCTGTAATGGACGTACCTAAACTGTTGAATGATAAGGAATTTCGGTAGTTGATCGATATCATTCGCAAATGGTTGGGTCTTCTTCATTCCTACTGATGGCATGACCAGATTCTTTGGCATAAAAGCACTAAACTCCAGCCTAGTTTACGTTGAAGATCGCCAGCATTGAAACGTTGTGTTTAGTCTAAAATTGAAAGCAAAGCCATTCTTCTATTGGAGGACCGCGTTGAGTTCTGTGTCAATGGCGGCATATCAAGCATGACTGAACTAGCATATGTATTCAGGATTGTTAAATTACCCGATCGCTTGATCAGAAGAGACAGTAGCTAATTTTTTTAAAGCAAACTGATACACAGAGAAATGAAGGTGGCCGAGTGATTCTATATCATGATTCGTTTGTACTTGAGTTAGGTTGGTGATTCAGTAATTCACACTGTTGTTTCTTAGAAGTGTGGCAAGTGTGCACGTACCTCACGGTTAGAAGGGGCCACACTGCAAAACTTAGCTAGAATGAAACCCGAGTGTGATTTTTCTGTTCGATGTCTAAAGGATGAAGAGTCTACGGGGATGCAGCCCTACCGTCACCTTTCATTAACACCTCTATTCTGTTCCTACAAAACTGGGATGGCATGTGTAAGTGCAGTGCGGTCTATGGAAAAGTGTTTAACCACAATAAACAATAGTCAAGTCGTAATGGTTAAAGACTCACATGGGAAGTGGGGAAAATTATGTACATTAGGCACAGCAATGGAAGTAGTGGTGTGGCGGCAACAGAGAGACCGATTTTTCTAATCAGCGACCAGGATTGCAAGAATGCGGTTTCGGAACCGTACCAAATGCTCGTTAGGTATTGCTGACAATTTGGGTGAGCCACAAACTAAAATGCGAAGGGAAAAACTGTGTTTGAAAAAGATTAGCCATTCTCCTCCGTAATAACAAACTTCCAGTAGATGTTAACCGTTGCGAATAGGTAAACCCACTGACAAATTTCTTGCCTGAGTAATGTTATCTACAGATCGACTTTTCCACATAAGGATGTCAAACTTGTCATGTTTAAGGTTTTGCATTGAATACCACCTTTTGTCTATAAATATATCTGGACAGTAGGGGGCCTGATGCACCCACAGCTGGATCCAACGGCCCATTGATTAAGGTTGAAACACTTTCCTTCTCTAATAAATCCTTGTAGACAGTAATGGAAACTGTGAACTTTAGAATATTCAGCATTTACTTGGTTGTGCATGAGTTAAGAGTAATATTGTCTTGTGGGCGAAATTGGTATGATTAGCAATCAAAAACTCAAAACTTTTCACCAAAACTAACTCATGGCAATAGAATTCAACGAGCTGTACGAAACAAGAGACCGTGTTTAAAAAAATGTTTTTGTGGAAACCTGACACAGGGAGACTATTGTGAGGACAAATACACTGTCCAAAAAGTTTGACTGATCTGATTCCATCACCACACTCGGTCTATATAATCAATGAGTTACGATATGACTAAGGTACTCTCTGTTTCTGGTAGAGTACAAGTTCCTGCAAGGAGTTCCTGGTCTAGCTAGAACAGACGCCTATAAAAGTGGAACGAAACATCTAATTAGATCGAAATCGTACGCAGGAAATAGAACAGACAGCATCTTTTGCCGAGTATATCATGTGGATCAATGGTAGTAGAGCTGTTATGAGAGAGGATCGGGTTCGCTATCAGCGCGGTCATGGTCAATAGTAGAAGGTCAGTCTTACGTTTTTTTATGCGGGGGGGTCGAATTACACCTGGGAGGTGCAGTTGGTCTTTTCTAACTTCACAACTTTTGTGGTATCAGCAACACAGACATGAAAGAAGCCAACAGATTGGATGGGCACAAAGTACTGAAACATAAGTGCCCGTCAGATATGGAGCTTAGGTTGACTACACCATCCAAACTATTGGTGTCATTTTTCGAAACTAATTTGTCCGTCACAGTTAGCATATCTTCTGTCGTCCTAATCGCCTGTGCAACAAAATTAACAGGATGATTTCCAGTCGTTGCCTTTCAACAGACTTTCTATCGAGAGCTAGAAAACGGCTTACATTCCCGTCTGTCCCCAAAACTGATGAAGATTACATCGAATAGTTAGTAACCAACAACTTTTTCCAGTGGTGTCTGAGCAATATGAAAGCAGAGAACAGTCGGACAACTTATTACTAGGCGTCAATATGGTATTCATGAATGATTTACAAGTCGACACACTGCAGAAAGCACCTCAACTGGGTATACAAAAGCAGCAAATTGCACCGATGACTGATACGGTAAAACATATGCTTGCGAATGGATTGCAAAACAGTTTGAACACATGATGGTGAGATTTTGTCAGCGACTGGGTCGTCAGTCTAGAAATCGAAAATCTCGTTATCTAATACGGCCATTCTGGGAAGGAGACTTGGAGATGGTGCCCTGGCCCAGCGGTGAGTAGTATCGATCTTTGTCGGTTGAATCGTACAAGCATTCGTGGGCGTCATGTGTTACACGTTTACCGGGACGGTTATGCATATCGGTCGGCACTTAGTTAAAACCACTTAGTTAAAACAAGGTATTGTCGGATAGCCAAGACATCAGAAACACCTAACAATAAGTGCGTGCGTTCACTCGGTATTGTGTTACGTTGTAGTTTCGCACCATACCCCATCTTCTATCAGTACGTTTATCTCAACTGTCAAATGTCCTTGGACTTCCACAGCCTACGTTTCTGCATAACACACGCAACAGGTTTAGCAACAAAAGACTGCAGTCCATTCGAGTTGTTGAAGCAGAAATTGTTGGCTTCTACGAAATATCACAACATATCGCGGTGATGAGTTCACGCTATCACGGACTGCATGACCAGTATTACCAATAAGGAAGATAGAGCTGATGTTGATCATCGCAATCTCTTTGTCATGTGGTTCCCTGAAACAGAAAGTTGTTAATTGAAGTAACGTTCACTCATACACCGGATGTGTCTACGGATTGTTTTCTCATCTGGAACTCACGAGGTCATGTTAGTAATTGTTTTTCTCAGACGCAAACGGGAACAATTCGTGGTCGATATTTTTTCGTATTTTGCCTTCGAAATGTTTACCTGTAATGTTATTTACTCAACCTTTTCGTTTGAATATAGATGTTCAAGTCCTGCCAAAAAATTTCCATCGGAAGTCATACTGTGGCTTCCTGTAAAAAGCAGAACTCAATAGTTTCAAGGAAGATCATCACCATAAAGCTACAACTCAGAGATGCTAGAACTGATTCTAGAAAAACCCGGCACGGTCACATTCTTGGATAATGTGCCTACTCGCGTCAGCCAAAACCTTGATTAGTGACTTTGTTGAATGATGAACTTACAAACTGTGTTTCTCATGACTGTACTAGATATATGTGGCGTTTCATGCTGAAATTAACAACTCAACGTTGAAACTATGCAACACACGAAACCCATAGTAATGACAAGAAGTATCCGGTGCTAATATCGACCTGGAATTCTGGACCAATGCCCAGTTAGAAGCTGACGGTTTTTCGATACTTTAATCCATACGCGTTCAGCCAGCAGATGTTTAGCAGTAATGTGCATCAACTTATTAGATTGTAAAAAACTAGGTGGTCATGACAAAAGGCTATAAAAGCCCTCTACGCCACTCCTCTTTACACAGTGTTAATAATGGTCATTCATCAACTAATAGTTACATTTCAAATCGGCTGCTATTCGTGGAAGATGAATATAGATAAAAAATTGAATGGATATAAGTAGACACGGTTGGTTCATTAAAAACGGTGACTTCAATTTAACTGAGGAGTCCTGATCACGAAGTTATTAAACTGCTTGAAAAAAAGCGATCCCCTTTCAAAATTATCGGTCTAGCTGATCAGGGTCTTTTGAACGAGATGGTGATTGGGAGTTTGAATATGGTTAGTCTACCATACCTACTGTAACTGGAGTCGTGATTAACACGCCAGTCTCACAGTCAAAAGATCTGTAGTTCCAATTCCGTTCAGGTTGAAGACGTGCAATGCCGGTGATCACTGACAAGAGCAAATCTGGAGTTTGGGGCTTTCTTATGAAGTTAGACGACCAAAAGGCTTATGTGAATGCTAAGGCTAATTGTAAATAATCCGAATCACTCAACTTCTACTCAAGGTTGCCCCATGTTATCGGAGTTTCTAACACGATATTTAATTAACGCGTTCTTACACTAAAGTTTCTTACCTGTTGATTACCCTAGTAACATTGAGCAGTAATCTTCAGGTTGAATTAGATTTAATCTCGATTTTTCATGTTACCATCTCCGTTAGTTCACCCGCTTGATAACCGATGAAAGTGAACAAGCTAAGTGAATTGTTTTACGATCTATATCTTCTAAACCCACAGACTTAGTTTGTGTACGAATTAGGTGTGTTCATTATTTACATGTGAATATATTTTACCTTTTGTGTGTGCTTTTTTCAACCGAGCCTTATATGGGTGCCCTTGTGTAGTAGTCAACACGGTTGTCTCATGAAACCGTGGAATGGGTACAGTAGCGGCGAGCTCAAACACGAAGAAAACTAAAGCATAACTGTTGTCACTTTGAAAGAGGGATCGCTGGGAACACTGTGGGGCCGCGAAGAATGAAATTAAGAGTGTGATGGTCGGTATGTGTTCTCTTTTTGTTGGTGAAGAAGACATCGTGGAATTTCAGTTTAACTAGGCCATTTTAGGTGGACTAAGCTGTACCGTTAGAATTTTTTGAATTCTCTAAATTATCTCAATATGACCACTGATCCATCACTACGTCAATGAAGTGAGACTGCCTTCTTTTTACATAAAACACTGTCAAAATTTATTTACATTAACAGTAACTAATTTAGATATACATATTTGTAAATACAGATAGCTGTTGTTAATGTAGCCTGATGAGCACAATGTCGCTGACAATTTTCTCAATGATAATTGGGATATTGTCTACTTTTATGCGTTACACTCCAAACGTTAGTGACTGTATCAATCAGAACAAACAGTAGGACACAACTGGTTGCTCCCAGTTGAATAGAATGTTCAACGAATGCATCGGGTGCCAATCACGGTCCAAAGTAAAGTGTCGTTCGTTGAGCAAAATTGATAATTGTGGGACAGTTTTCCAGCCCAAGTGGACTTACCATTTTTTTGCAGTTTTCTGGCTTTACTCTATCTGAAACAAGTCAGTGTGTGAAAAGTAACTTACAACACCATACAACCAACATGTACTGTCTTGATAACCAGTTTTAAGTATCGAGAGGTTGCTGAATACATTTCTCGCACATCAGATACTCCCAGTCGTTCAGACCTGATTTTCACCTGAGTACCGTACAGCAAACTATTGACTAAGTGATTTAACTCGCGTGATCTAGTGGGCAAAATTAAATCCCTGTCAACGGTTGGCATTTTTGTTTACCGGTTAGTCATGTATGTCTGTTTAACACCACATCGTGGGGGGCTTGTTCAGAACTCGACAGAAGTCCATTCAATTGGGAGAACGCATCACTGGCAAACAATTCCAGAGATCATTCAAATTCCAGTTTTTATAAGTTCACTACTGTAACTTGTTTATAACAGAAGACGGTTGGTGTTTAGACATAGCGGTCCATGTACAACGCTCTTTTTTTAATCGTGAACCGGTCCTTTCTTCCTAACACTCGCTTGTGCACAGCGTGAAGAGAGGTTCTATGTGTCTTCCCCGACTAACTGATTCTACCATTTTTGACACTTTATTTTGCACGGTTTTACGTAACTATCTTCAAGTGAAAACCGATAGAAATTACTTGTCCATTTATCCTAGGAGCACAGTTCGTTGTAGGACGACTGACACACCACAGCCTACAAGTAATTGGCTGATAAGTTCTTTTCCTATCGAGGATTTCAACAGACAAGACAGTAGGCTTATATCGCAATATTGACGTCTGGACAAATTCATGTTTACGACTTCTATCATGGAATATATAGTGTAGTCGCCCTAGTGATTCCGCTTAAATCTTTTCGGATTCCAACTCCTTTTATGAAACAACCGGTGCCCGTGTCAGCAAAGTTTAACATTATTAATGAGATTCGATGTAAATGTGAAGCATTCCAAATAGGCAGCGCTGAGCGCCGGCTGCCAACCAGGGTCATGAAACACATTCTGAAGTAGGTCGGAAAATAGGTCACATAAATGCATGACGTCACAGCCGAGCACATAATCCAGTAGCCTGCACCATCTATCGCATGTCATATTCCAATGACGCAACTCAAGTGCGGTCCTATGACGGCATTTTTCATTACCTACCCAAATTCACACAGGTCGACACCGCACTTTGTTAAGGCCGTTGACATCCGAAGGTTAAAACCCACGTTGTGTGTTCAGACACAACTGTTTTTAGGGTTTTGCCAAGATGGCAGTCACAGTGGTTGCGAGTTCTAACAATTGTTTTTCCCCCTAACTTCTTAGCTTCTTCATATAGATATATGGATGGTCTGTACCCTGCATTTTAAACACATAAACTAATAAAGATTCCAGTAAACATGGTGAGATGAGTTGAAGATGAAGCACCTACTCGCTTAATAACACTCGTTACCCACAGAGCTTTAAACGGGTGCTGAGGACATTGTGGCTTATGCCTTTGCTATCAAGGTGACCCAGACAGTTTGCTGTTCAGCACAGTAAGGCGATTGCAACTTAGATCAAGATACCAAACAATCAGTGGAATCGATTTGGTGTAACGGTTTTCGAGAGTTTGAAATGGCCGATGAACTGGTATGTTGAACAATCGGAATTACCTGATGGGATTTCGTTATAATCCCCACAAGCTGCATTTGTATTGGGTCCGAAATTGATGGAAAAAAACTACGGATAACGGAAGACCTGGTGCTGAGTGCTTCTGGCAATTTCATCGTGAGTGCTAGGAATTATCCCAGCAAACGAGGGCCAGGAGACAAATGTTCTTATTCAAGTTTAGCATACTCAATATTTTAGGAACAGGAAGGTGTAGTAATGTTCTCCACGCAACTGGAGATTGTCAACTGGATTTTTCAGTGGATGCTCGCTGAAAATGTATGTTGATGAAAGTTGAGCTCAGAAGTATGAGTTTTTTTTGCTAGAATTGATCTCATTCTAGTACATATCGCATGCTCGAATGGGATTCCTTGAATTACACTTTTACTGGAACGGTCAAATGTAACCTAATTCAAGCAAAAGCTTTTATAATTGAATGGTGTGTAATCTGTATTCTGATTAAGTGGATGGAGGTACTTGCAAATTTTGGCACGTACTTAATTTGAAAAATGTTCTGGGATACAATTCAAAACGAAACGTGAGTGATTTTGATGTATTGAATGAATAAGTGAATGCAAAAATAAAAACTTCAGCAATCGCGCCATACTATTTTTCAATTACTGCTACGGAAAGACAGCACAAAAAATCCGCATACCAACTTGTAATCTTATTTGCTAGTGGGTTGTACCAAGGTACACGGTTGAAACGCTAGGGTGCCAATTTAGATTCTCCGATACCTCCGGACCAAAAGTGTTGAGTAGATGAGGAGGATAACGAGGAGATGTGAATACCTTCCCATATAATGCCATTTTAAGCATATGTTTAGACACTGGTTCCTTTCACTAGGTATATATAACGAGGTTGAACACCACTACAAAAGGAAGTCCAATCCGACAAAATTATTGTGCGTTTTCCACTAATTTGATCATTTTCAAAGGGAAACTGGGTGCAGAAACAAAGGAAGTTAAGTTTAGGGATCCTTTACAACAAGATACGAAATCCTGATACGAACCACTCACTGTAGTTGTGACCATCGGAATGTGTTACAGAAAAATATAGCAATCAGCGTAAGAGAGACCAATTCATACTTACTTTCTTCTCCTCAAATCGTATGGCCAATCGGAGACGTCCCAGTGGATCCCTTATGTTGGTGCCATCTTCGAGAAAGTCTGAGATCACGGCTTCTACCTCTTGTGTACCTCGGCACAGATCCATCATTTCGCAAGCAAAATTCATGCACTGCTCCACCAACATCAGGTATTCTTTCTATCAGGAATGATCGTGTCAGAACTTTATAATTGACGGTGTTTCATCAAAACGTTCGAAGCAAATTTCAGAAACAAATTATATCTATCATTGGCATACATTAAACAATCAGATTAGTACAAAACGTGTACCCGGATTCTTTTATTAAGGACATGTCTAGATAACCTGAAGTACATAATGAGATTGTATAGAAGATTAGGTGCACCTGAGAGTTGTTACCTCATCCGAAGTTTTTGTTACATATTTCATCGTTTGTACAATGAGGAAACAACTTTATGCCGATGAACATTTCCTGGGTAAATCTGAAAAAGGCTGATATCAGATATTTTCCAAATTAACAGCCGGTAATATATCGTCTCATGGTGCATGCGAATTCGTATTAAAAAATATCTAACACACATTTAGAAACCACCTGCTCAAATCTGGCGAGACGCTTAGCGGGTTCAGTTGTAACCTACAGTATGCAATTAGCCTATGAATATCTTATAGGAACTTCACATAAACGTAATATTAAAACTGTATGAAACTTTATTTGAAAAATAGCGGCTGTTTTTTTATTTCAAATTCATGTGTGATGAATGAACTCAATGCCCAAATTTATTCTAAATTTTTCGCCTATGGGTGACAATCAGGAATATTATAAATAGTCCTGATACATCACTAACGCAGGTAAGCCGAAAGTTAGAAGTGCACCAAAAATTGGGTTTATTCCCCTGCTTTGGTTGAAGACAATGTTGTGGGGAGTATTTGCAGATTGAGAGTTGAAAAAGTGAGTGGCGATTTACTCAATTCAACCGCTTCAGCTACTTATCCTTATGTATTAAAACAGTTTTTTAAACTGTTCTTTCTAGTATGCATAACATGCATGCAAATAATATCGTTATATTAAATCTCAAAGGTGCGTTACGGAGGGACGGTTCATTTTGAGTGAGTAGGCTGTGTGTAGATTTCGAACTCATTACACAGAATTATATTGAAAAACAACGTTAATAACCAACTTAACAATAACCTGACAAATGCATTAACGAAAAAAAGAACATAACTCTACAGAACTGGATGTCATCAAGTTATTTTTGAAAGCGGTTGTAAGCATATTAGTAGTCTTCGTCATCCCCGGATGCGCTGTGTCCGAAACATACTAATGGTCAACTTGGTAGATCAATTGAGTCTCTACAGATTTACCGTTCAATCGGTTAGCGCACATTGCCGTTTTCACTGTGATTAAAATAGATTTTTATGAATAAGCAAACAGAGCTAGTCTGCTTAAACGGCAGCAAATTTGAAATGCAAATATTAAGTGTTTGCTCGAATAAAATGCTTGTAGAACACATTATGATTAGGCTTCTAACAATTACAATGCGACCTGACTTTCAGTTAACTACGGAGAAGGTAAACGTTTCAGTATTCAGTCTGCAGTACATTTTACGTTTACATAGGAAATTACAACGGATTACAAAGACGGAAGATTTTGCACATTGTGTCAGATAATTTACATGCAGGATTAATCATATCTTTCTTCCTTGAGAGCAGGCTTATCCAAAGGTTTGTTCAAGATTTTGATAAGATCAAGGTATGTGTGAGTCCACAACCCGGATTACTTACATGGATTTTGTGTGCAAATCAAGTTATGACGACCACTGTTTTCACTACTTGAGTACCAGCATGGAAATTAGCGAATGTAAATACCTATTGCAATACGTTATACTCTGAGAAATAGAGTTGGCGGCATTTTCCATGAGTTGAAGTTATATGAAATGATGGGTAATTTTCACAAACTTGATTGACTCTTTCTGATGTAAAAAATGAAACATTCGAAAAAGTAACAGACATGCCGGGTAATGAATCATCTGAGATATACTCAGATCGCTGTGAGTACAAACTGTGACAGCGAATCATTGATTGAAGTCTTTATCAGACACTTTTGTTAAAAATGAGTGCGTTCAGTGGATTTCTCTTCTGAAACGGCAGAACATATTTATTGTCTAACAGAGAATATTTATCCACTGCGTTCTCAAGGTAGTGCGAATAGTGTGTGTCAGAGATGATTTTGGATGGAATAATCAAAATTTGAACTGTCGAAAAACTCTCATAAGGCCAGAATGAACGACGTGACGAAAAACTCTTTTCGATAACTCTTTGACCCATGGCCAGGGATGTTATGAGGACTGAAGAAATTTTTTCAGATCGTAGGTTACTATTGGGTAATCTGATTGCAATTGATTTGGTGGTGTTCAGAATGCGCTAACGGACTGTTTTTGGTTTAGTGTTGGCAAGTCTGTAGACAACCCAGAATGATTTTTTGACATCTGTGCGATAGTCGGTGTCAGGTAGATGTGCAACACTAGCGCTGGTAATTGACTTACGACAACCGGTTCCGATCCCAACTGGATGATATTCTTTGATTCTTTTTGACAAGCGCTTGGTTGTACGATCAAAGCATTCTGCGATAAAACAGCGGCATGAAAAAGAATACACGAACACTGACTCATCGTGCTAGCTTATCTTTCAGGTTCAGTCTTAACATCGGCCTCGGATAATCTATATAGTTGTCAACACAACCAAAAACCGTGCGTCAGCGCATTCTGGCGACAGCCGAACCGACTGCGAACAGATTAGGCAGTCTTAACCTATGCCATCAAGGAAACCGTTCAGTCCTTGTAACTTCTTTGGCCAAGGGTCAATCACATCCAAACATGTGGGTCGTCGACACCTCAGCTCTACGTCCTTCCCAAAACACACAAGTCTGGAATGCCCCTTAGGCCTATTTTGGCGATGACAAATTTTCCGTATCATAAATTGGCACGCTGGTTAGTCGCAATCCTAACTTCATTGAAACAAAAGTTTCAAGCACATTCTATTAAGGATTCTTTTGAATTGATCAGTGACAACATCAAGCTTGCTAATGAGTTGATGTGTTCCACAGACGTTCAGTCACTATTCATGAATGTCCCGCTACACGAGAAAATCGAGTATACTTGTGAGCTCGTTGAAATGAGCCACATTACTTTGCACCTGCCCAGTCATATTTAGAGGGAAGCCTTATTGTTATGTACCGAAAACATCAGCTTCCGTTTTGTTGATCGGTACTACCGCCAAATAGACGGGGTAGCCATGAGAAGTCCACTAGAGCCCATTCTAGCAGACTTTTCATGTCAAGGCTTGAGCAGGAGTTAGCTACAGACATAGCGAGTCTGTCATATTGTGGTGGATTGTCAGGTCGGAGGTGCGAGTTTTCGAACGTTCGACCGAATACCTCAACGCGGGGGGAGGTACGTTCGAAAACCTGCCGCGATCGGATCAAGGACAAAGTGCGCGACCGGATGAGTCATCGCTCGACTGGATCAGACCAACGGGCGAGGCAGGGCAGGCGAAATACGACAGACGGCCAGATCGGAGGCGTGGTTTTTCCAACATCGTGTCGAGATGTACCTCTAAATGTTGGAAAAACCACGCGCAACGAAATCGGACAAACAGACGAGGAATGACAAGCGGAAAACCCTCCGATAGAAGGCACCGGTCACACACGTAAACCGGTTAGAAGTGCACACGACGTGTGAACGGAAACCGGGGGGTGCTGCGGGTTGGAATTACGACTCATAAACGAGAGAGCGCGCGTTGCATGTGACTAGCGATTTGGACAATAAA